>CAJQUW010015066.1:0-116023 GCA_907163375.1 Prostheceraeus crozeri
GTAAAACAGATGTCATACATGTTCCTATTCATAACACTGAATTATACATATACCCATCCATGTACCTATCCCTCGCAAGTAGGGCACAGTTTTCACTACTTCCCATATCAATCAAACGGTTAAGCATCCACAGAAAACAATGTTTTGGGGTTGCTTCAGTTACTTCGGTGTTGGGATTCTGCATCCAGTTGAAAGCATGATGCGTTCAAGTCAATATGTCGATGTTTTAAGACGGCTGGCAATACCTGAGCTGTCGCGGAGATTTCGGAGTGGAACTGGAATTTTCCAGCATGACATGGCTCCGTATCACACGTCCGCCAAAGTTAAAGGATTTCTTCAACAAAACCAGGTTACAGTGCTCGACTGGCCAGGAAATTCGCCGGATCTAAATCCGATAGAAAACCTCTGGTCAATTTGCAAAAGTCGCCTTCGAAAGATGGACTGCTCAACAAAAAGTAAGCTTCATCAAGCTGTTATTCAGGTTTGGTACAACGATTCAAAAATTGTATATGATTGTGAAAAACTTGTAGACTCCATGCCAGAGCGTGTTTCCATGGTCTTAAAGAACAGGGGGGGGACATACTAAGTATTAGGTATGATTTGTACTTAAATATAGCAATTCAATGATCGGAAAAACGTGTTTTTATTAAATTAAGACTTTGTTTCAATTAATTTGCACAAGGATGTACTATCAACAAGCAGCTGCTGTCCATTCTTGTCTAACGACCTTGAACAAAGAGAAAAGTCGGATTTCTATCATTTTAACCTACTTCAATTCTTCATTTAGCCACTAATTCTTATTGGCTTCCTTCGCATTACATCGAATGCCTGCCAATCGTGTTTGGCATCTATGTTTGGATGATTGTAGAAGTAGATCTTGCAATTACTTGATTTCCTTTTGTATCTAAATGAATAGCACCATTCCCTGTATTTACTTAAACAGTACATCGCACATTCGAGAAGGGTCACATCTTCTTTATTTGATACATTACATGTGTGAAGGCCATTTCGCAATCCTTCACGACCTGTAGTTTTTGCGTTAACAAAATAGCCTTGATTATCAAAATCGCTTTTATAAGATTTGCATATGACCCTGCTCTGATAGAAGCTATTGCAATGATGAGCGATCAATTTTCTCTCTTTTGGTAGATATGCCGCACAACCATTTTTCATGTTTGCTGACTCTGCAGATTTCCAATATTCAGTCGAATTTAGAGGTGTTCCATCGATGAACTTCCAAGTGACATTTTGAGAATTTGGTTTTGCTGAATAGCTTGTGAGTCCAAGCCACACGGATTGAAATTTCTTTGATGGAATTTTATCCTGTATTTTCAAAAGATTGGATAAATCGAACAAAGGAGCTGAATGATATGTGAAGCAGCCGTGAAAGCTGTGGCACCATTTATATGCAAAATTCAGAGGAGCAGCACAAATATCTTGATAAGATCCTCTAAACTGACATTTCTCCGTTCGGACAAAACTTGAGCTCACGAAAAATGTTAGAAGACATAGTTTTATCATTGTGTCCATATTCATCTCTCTGAACTTTTCCTAAGCGAAACGGAGCAGCAGCAGTTCCTTTAAATACCTTCTCTATGCATTTGAAATTCCTTCAAACGTTACGGAGACTATAAGTGATGAAGTTACATCTCGTAAGATGTAGCTGCAGGGGAATTATTTGGCGCCAAATTCGACTTTATCAGAAGTATAGTTCCGCCAATATACTTAATCTTACCAGGAAATTTGTCCTTATGTACATGCCTGGATTAAAGTTAACAAGTAAGCTAAGTGGCTTTATTAGAGATCCTACGGCGTCAAGCAGTAAACATTTGCGACATTGAGTCTGCCATAAGAATGAAGATCCATCATTCCTCTACTCGCACGAAAATTCCTTTATGAATCCTAAAATCAAAATGGGAATTATGGGCCCTCATGTCCAGAAATTGCTTAAAAACCTACTCTGCTTCCTACATAATGATTATAAGACGCCAGTTAATAAGATTAACTAATTAAGAGCTCAATTACATACGTCACTGCAGAAGCAAAATTCTCGTTTTTAGGACAACAATGTAGGACACTTGAGGGCGTACAGACTTCTGAAAATGTCATCCAATGTTGCCAGAAACAGTGTATGTTAATCATAGCGTCTGTTGTACGAAATTGAGGAGAAAAGTATCACTAACTAAATTAGACTAAATTAAATTGGCCAGATTTGACGGTGTCAAAAATTAGTTGTCTGTTGCAATAATTGCATGAATCATGATAATGGCAGCATCATCTATGGATACTGAGAACACAAGTAACATCCATAATTTCTACCAAAATCACTGAACACCTTGGATGCTGCAAGCAGTCAGTAAAAAAACTGTCCATCTCTGAAATGTGAAAAGTGCAATAACGTTATCCATGTAGGCCTTACGCTCAGAACTGCGAGTCAATCACATACTTAATTTTGATATTTTTCATGCCTCACGTTTTGCATTATCGATGTTTTGCTACAAAATTTACAGGTCCATTATTATTTTTTATTTAAACTGAAAGTGTGAAGATTACATAATCAACATGCATGCATATCCCACCGAAGGAAAAAAAAAAATTTAACATTCAACACGATCAACGACATCACGACACAGGAACACAAACCGTTTAAAGATTTGAAACACAAGCACATCGCAGAAATGTTTTAAGAATCACAGAACACTTTGCTTACACTGCAACTGCTTCAACCAACATTTGAATGATGAAGATGAGATCCTTTTTCCAGAGATGGGCAATCGGATAACGACTAAATAGTCCGATTATCCGAATATTCAGAACTTCATTTTCCTATCGGATAATCGAATCGGAAGTAGATCGATAAATCGGTTCGGATAATCGATTCGGACTGTTTGATATTTTAAAGTGATTCACGATTCGGCTGGATGGTTGTCATCACATAGAATCATACTGAATTAGTGATTTTTAATTTATAATTTTGCCCTATCATTAATTCAACCTGGATCGCAGACATTAGCAGAAGAATTTTGGGTGCTTCTATTCTTCCCCCACCACATTTTTCAAGTTTTCTAAAATCATCAAATTTCGCCAAAAGTAGTCACATTGGGTTTTAGAATAGATTTGATCTGTCACTGAGTGACACTACAGCAAGACTGACAAGTCTTACTTGAACCCTGGGATGAAGGATTGGTCGCTTGGATACTCAGTTAGAATACAAGGTACAGCTGTGATTATGAACTTCGTGTAATTGTTGTCTACAGACAAATGACTAGTAGTTGTCTAATTCTGAGGATGTAAATGTTCTACAAGTCAAATAAGTGGAGTCTCACACACTCAACGCTATGCCACGTTAGTAAGAGTGCCCGCAGGAGCAAAAGAAGATCGTTGACGATGCAACACTTGCGGATGTCAACAACAGAAACGCGGGAGGAGAATAGAAGTACCGAATTTTTATTTCGTTTTTCTTTACAACACTCATGCAGCCGGTGTAAGACAACCTTGCTCAATTAGAGCAGGGATTGGTTGTAGAATTGCTCTCTCATTCTCGTCTGTCGCTCTCTCACGCACCGACTGACTGAATAGCGCCTTGAAAACGCGTGTGTCAGTAGTGTTCACTATCACTATGAAAGCAATAAGACCAATGTTCGCCGCATCTTTGCGCTCAGTCGCTCAGACAATAAGCGCCCGACAATCCCACTTTGTGCAAAGGAGGTTGGGGCACATTGAACCACCTGCCTTATCTCCGAAACTATAAATAGTGTTTATGCAAATAAGTGTTATGCAAAAAAATGGTACATGGGTTATCTCCCCCCACACTTTCGAATTTGTCTAAAAATCCGTAGAAATGAATCAATCATCACAAAACTTTAAACACACGTAAGTGAGGATATTCTCTAGCCACATACCAAAATCTAGGCAAATCGGAGAAGTGCTTTTTGAATTAGCGGCGATAACTTGAAGTGCAGCGATGCCGGAAGCTTGATCTGACTTCATAAGACCTCGCAGTCGGAGCAGAAAACACTTGAGGTCAACAAAATCATTTCCCGACAACTCGTGAAGCGATGATGACCAAGCCACATCCTTCACATTAACATGCTTGGCTCAAAAAAGGTGTGGCAAAGTAGTGGTCGTAGAAAGATTTCAAATAACAGTGGATTAGACGAAGAGGGAGAGAGAACAATGCACACACGAGCAATAAATAATTCGTCGAACAGAAAAAGTCAGATCAAGCTGTTGACTTCGCTACACTTCACGTCATCGTCTCCCATGAAAAAAAATTGTTTAATCTGCATAAAATTTTGCATGTGGGTAGGAAATATGCTTAAGTACGCTTACCTGAAGTTTGATGATGATTGATTAATTTTGTCAAATTTGAAAACCTTGGGGAGGGGGAGATAACCCATGGGCCCTTTTCGAGTTGCCAAATCGATGTGACCTTGGCAACTCGAAAAGGTGATTATTTGCAAAAATTTGCACTCTTTACATGAACTTCGTCAAGGTCTATTCGAAATTTTTAGTCGGTCAGAGCTCGATTATTTTGGGAAAACCGACAATTCTAAGTTTGAAAGCAAATTAGTAAATTGCAATTGCGTGTAATTTGTGATTACGTTTCATCCAAGATATTTTGATAAAACCAAAAGTTTAGATATCTTTGTTTTACTGTATGGTCATGCACAGGCAAATTTAAAATGTCGAAAAGCCCATGCATACAGTTAATTCTTTTGATGTTGATGTCCAATTTTTTTTCCTATTCTCCAACTCCAATCTCTAGGTAGTCTTTCTGTTAATGTCCACTCATCAGTTTCAGCTAAATTCATAGCACGGTGATTATTCATTGAAATATAATCAGGCTGCAATTCAAAACGAACTCTCTTTATTAGGGTCGGCACACGCGATGTCCTTATGAAATGAGATAAGACTTCTTTTGTGCTACCAGCCAAAGTATTTTTTCAATTGCATGCGCAATCCAGAGGAATGTTGATTGATGATTGATCCCATTGCCTTACAGTGGGAGACACTGCATCTAAACCGACCAGAGAATAGCATCACTTGCGGAGGAAATACTTGCCTCTCAATGTAGTATATATAGCATTTCAATGAATAATCACCATGCTATGAATTTAGCTGAAATTGATGAGTGGACCATAGGGTAGGGATATATAGGTAGAGTGTCGACTCAAAAAAAGTATCTGTATACAGTGAAAATTTTTTGTGAAAATATTCAGTTTTTTACGGAGAACACGTTCCCGTGGTCCAAAAAATTATTTGAGCACTTTTGAAAAAAGTCAAAATTTGCCAATTTATATGCTACCGAGATGACTCTCCTATATAAGTAGTATGAAACAAGTTTGATATCAAAAGGAATGAGTATTTGCTAATAAGCATCCTAACAAGCGGAAATCAAGCTGATTATCAAGGGAATTTCATGAATTGTAATAAAAAGAAAGTCTTATGAAAAAATCACGGTCTTATTAGTGCTTTCTTGGCTGAAATTTCAACTTTTTTATCCAATTTTCATCGGCATGATTCTATGATTCACTAAAATGTTTCATTTCTTGATTCTGAATAGTTATGTGGACCCGATTACATCTTTCAAAGTTGATTGAAATCATTGTCCTTGATTCTGTTATTTGCTCTACCAGTGGCAGGTTGCTTACTATATGATCATGCTTAAGAAGATTCTCTTTAGGTTCAGCATGAAAGCAATGGCCAATTAAAGAAACATTAACTATCCAAGGCATGTCATGACACGGACGATCTGTAAATGATCTGTCCCATGAGGTCAGATCTGTCGGACGATCTGTCCCATGAGTTCATTCAATAAAATCGAAAGTGTATACACAGAGTTGGAAGTGGGTCATGGGTCAGGTGGGTCAAGTGGGTCACAAAATCACGTGGGTCGTGGGTCATGTTTTTCCGAAAAATTAGTGGGTCAGGTGGGTCGTGGGTCAGACTTCGTTGACCCACTTCCAACCAGTTTGACCCATGATAGATTTGACAATTTCAAATACTGTAAACTTCATTTATTCGTATTCTTATCATTCATGAGAAAGACTGAGTCAGTGTCACTGAAAGGAGTGATGGATGCACACAGTCAAAATATGCAACACTATTGACTTTCACAAGCCTCATACTGTTTCGAAAGGGGGGGAATTCACACAAATTAAAGGCTCGAAAACAATTGCTGCTGTCTACTGACAGATGGTGGTTGGTGGAGAGAAGTTGTTTGAGTACAATTGTGTACGCTCGATTCTCAGTCGCTATGTCTGACGATACCCAATGATGTGTGACCTTTATTTCAGAGATACAGCTACTGAAGAAGTCAGGTATTCAGAGATATTATTAATCTTGAAAATTTTCTTGCAATGCCAGCTGACTTTCGTTTTCTTTGTTTCGTTTGATTTTGTTGGTCTTTCGTAGAAAATATCCTCTGGTAGAGATTAGAATGGTAAATCTGTGGTAAAGATTGATCAGAGCCTAAATATTTTCGAAATATATAATTGATAAGAATATCTTAATAATATACATGCTTCATATCTAAAGTATTTAGCCGTTCAATCTACTTTCGCATCGTACATGTTCCATGCATCTTATTGCTCATTCGATGCATGATAATCTGAAATACGCTAATTCATACGACGGTCATTGATATAGACTTATTACGACAGAGCTCTGTGAGGAGATTTGTCTTGACACTTCGCATCAATAAAAAGTTTCGTTTTGATATTTGATTTGGTATCAATAAAAATAGGAATATTTACATGATGTCGCTAGTGATTGTTATCACAGCGTACTCGCACATGTAGCACCACTCATATATACATGTATATCAGTTCATCTATGTATATTATAAGCTAATTAATGAATTATAATCTTGTCATCGTGCAATTTTCTATTCACGCGTTACGCATGCTTACTGCATTTGCTTTTCAATGAATGTCATTCTTACATCAAATATGTAACCTTCTACTTAAATCCAACATTAGCGGAAGTAAATGAAATTGGAATCGATTGCCATCAGAAGCAACAAAATATTAGTTTGACGATTTTTCTGGGATAATTTTCACACATGTAGTATCTAACATAATAAATGCATGCATAAAGGATATATGCCTACTGCAGTCTTATTTTTTAACTTCATTTGATCAAGATATGCAAAATTTGAAATTTAGTCTGTTGGGCCCTCAACTTAACTAATCATCTCTCTACGAGTTAAATAGGTAGCACTAAAAAGGATAGTAAAGAATTATGACAAGAAACAGAATCGTTTTTAGAACCTCAGGCATTTGTGGTGCATGAACTTTGATTATCAGATAATTTTGATGAGGTTACATGTCTATCTATCATATGACAAGAGGTCTGATGCACTTGAACCTTCATAACAAATCTTAACAACAATTTTGATACTACCAAGCCTCTACTTAGATAGACATATAATCTTGAATGAAAAAGAAACTAAATATGATACCAGAAAAGGAAATTGCACTCACATCATTCACCCTTGCAGGATGTGGGTCAGGTGGGTCAAGTGGGTCAAAGATGTGGTGGGTCAGGTGGGTCGTGGGTCAGACTTCGTTGACCCACTTCCAACTCTGTGTATACACATTGGGGATTTAATAAATGCGGAGTTACCACTCTACCTAATATATTTACTCTATGGAGTGGACATTAACAGAAAGACTATCTAGAGATTGGAGTTGGAGAATAGGAAAAAAAATTGGACATCAACATCAAAAGAATTAACTGTATGCATGGGCTTTTCGACATTTTAAATTTGCTTGTGCATGACCATACAGTAAAACAAAGATATCTAAACTTTTGGTTTTATCAAAATATCTTGGATGAAACGTAATCACAAATTACACGCAATTGCAATTTACTAATTTGCTTTCAAACTTAGAATTGTCGGTTTTCCCAAAATAATCGAGCTCTGACCGACTAAAAATTTCGAATAGACCTTGACGAAGTTCATGTAAAGAGTGCAAATTTTTGCAAATAATCACCTTTTCGAGTTGCCAAGGTCACATCGATTTGGTAACTCGAAAAGGGCCCATAAGTGCCAAAAAACTTTATGCTTTAAGACATTGCTAATTTTAACAAATAAAAATGACTCCTCTGATAATTTCAGTTGTTCATGCTCTCCATCAATATTTTCACAGGATTTCCTAAATTTCAATAAAAAAGTAAATTTTCAAAAAATCAGAGCTCGGTTTTAATACAACCAACAACTTAAGTATATCTTCATTAGACAGCATTTTTCTCCAGTTTTCTTTATCAATTTCATTAATCCAGAGGTTAGAACTATTTGAATGCAGCCTTATTGGCACATGAGCACGTTTTTGAAAAGTTAGCGATGTGTGGCACTTTGAACCACCCAAGATGAGGTACTTTGAATGGACTCCAATTAAGTCGACTCCAGTTTGGAAGCCGACTACTCGCAGAACAACGTATGCTGATTTCTTTCCTTGTCATTTTATTTGGGGCAAGTCTTGATTTACTTATGGTCAGACTACCGCAATTGAACTAAGCAAAAAATAAGATTGTTTAATAGAGCACATAACATCCACGATTAATTAAAGTGAATGACATTGAACAAGCAAACAATCCAGGATCATCAACAGAAATATGGTAAATAGTCACACACGCATAAATAGCAAATGTGATTCGTCATTCGACTTGTCGACCAGTCGACTACATTTTGTTCAATTAGTCGAGAATCGAAGAAGTCGAAGTTGGACAGCCCCAGTGGCCAGAGGCCAAAAGTGCAAGCAAGCGATTATATGGTTTGCGCATGCTGAAGCCCATCATGCATCAGAAGGAGCTGACTGTAGTGTACCACTCTCTGATCAGATCCCTGTTTGAATACTCATCTCCTGCTTTCGTGCATTTGCCAACAAACCTTCAACTCCGGATTGATCGTTTTCAAAATCGGGTTCACAAACTCATTTGCTCCCTGCCGAGAGATTTCCGTGCATCCGAATGCAAGTGCGGAAGGTTCCCATCACTTAAACTTCGCCGTGAGCACGCCTCTGTCCGCCTCTTTCAACAAGCTGCAAGTGACTGTCATCACATTATTCATGGCATCATACCCCAAAAATCGAGTTTTTCCCACCGTTTTCTCCAGCCAGCGTCAGCTACAATGAGACGTCGCAACGCTTTTGTGCCATTTACTTGTGGCTTGACTAACAGCAATTGCTAATGTGAAGGTGTGCATGACCTTAATGTTTGACTTACTCTTTCTACTTACTTTCCTTTTTTTATTTGCTATATTCTTGCATGAAAATTCTGTACAGTGAATGATTTTCATTGATTCAATAAACATATACAACCATGGGCCGCGGAAGTGGGGGGGCCAGGGGAGGCCAGGCCCCCCCTCGAAAAATTTGCCGGGGCCACGTGTGTGTTTGGCCCCCCCTCAAATTTGGGCTGTTAAAATATTCATCTTGATGATAATTTGCAATCTAATTCTTTATTAAATAAGTACAAAGTCGGGAGATGAAACGACCTCTATCGCGCTGCATCATTTCCGCTAACATTAACTGACAGAAAGCTAATCAACACATAAACATGTGAAACCAAGGATTGTAACCACCTCCGCAAAGTGTTTGTTTATGATACATCAGCTTTGGCTGCCGGCAACTGTTGAGATATTGCGTATTCATCTTTATGCACTTAAATTAACAGATGTTCTCCTCATCAACTCTGCGAGTTCTGACGCAAGAAAGTCGACAAAGTGCTTTCAAATCCGTGCGACCCATGGACCGTCCACCCACATGTGTAGTGGTTTACCAATTGAAATGCTTACAACATGTGCTCGCTATTCGATTCGCTCTCAAGATGTCTTAAATGTTGGTGGATAACTTATGCATCAAAGGATAGACCATAGTTGACTTCTGTCGCATCGTCCACATATAACAGATTTTGTTAAACGTTTAGCGGATTTTCTGCACTTTGACTTGAATTCACGGTAAGTAAAATTCATTATGAAATGATGAAATTGATGTTTTCACACTCAAGGTCGGTGGTACAATACGGTATAGGGTAACCCCTTCAGCGGCTCCAGAAGCCCAGTCGCTGCGTCGTTCCTGGAAGCAGTTACGACTAACTTCGACGTGAGAGACCTCGGCCCCGGACTTATGTCCGGGTGTTTCTCTTTGGTTGGAACGCGGAAGAGATCCGCTAATGAAGCAGTCGAAGGAAGAATAACTCATGGGCTTAGCGTACCACCGATCCGGCCAATAGAAGTAGGATCACCCTCAGAAACGGTTGGCCACCAGTTACTGTATGTTTAATTAGACATTTTAGCATTCCTCCCCTACCTGGGTCGGATGACCTGTCTGGGTGTAGTGTCGACAAGCAACAACTTTGACAGTCTGAGAAGCTAGCAGGCACCCTGATTGGATCGACCGTCTGAGAAGGACCGGCCTGAGAGTGAAGACGGAAGTTTAAAGTTGCTTTCGATTCGCCAGCAGCTCCGATCATGAGATGGTGGCACGTCTCATCTTGTGGGTAGCTTTAAGGTAGGATTAAATGTGTAGAAATAATTACTCAAAAGTCCACGCTTTCGATGACACTCACACTATAATGCATGCACTCAAATGCTCATCGCATCATAATCATTCATATGAATCAAGTAAATAGCAAAGATAGTTTCAATAATTAGGAACGATAAGACAATTCATTTTTTAAATGAGGAATAGAGATGGTGGCATGTATCATCTTGCGTGTAGCTTTAAGGTAGGATTAAATATGTTGAAATAATTTCTCAGAAGTCCACGCCTCCAAAGACACCAAGATGCTCCTTACAAGAATGTCAAATTCGATGTGTATGTTGCGGTATAAAAATAGTAACTAAATTTCAATGTAACATGACGTTTTAGTTATCCAACAGGAACTAACAAATAAGGTCTCATTTTGAAGCCAATGCGCAGCTCTATTGCCACAATCAACATTGCAATTATTGTATTTGAAGATGAGAGCATAATGCACTGTAAACACAAAGCGGAGGAACATGAAAGCCAAGAAACTAGATGAAAAGAACAACGACTGAATGGAAAAGCTAGCCTACTTCCAGTTCTTCACTGAAATGATGATCATCATGACATTATGCAATAAAGAATATTTGTAGGTGCAGAAAGGGATCGATGTGTTGAATAGAATATCTTTTGATGTTTTTATCTTAGAATATCATTATAATCTTAATTCTAGATTATCTTCAGATATTTTTCATGTGATGATCAATACTCAGAGCTATATATCTATGAACTATCTGCAAAATCGAATTTCAAATTTAGAATAAGTAAGCTTAATTATAGCCGGGTCTATATAGCCAATAATCTTTGCTCAATTGTGTCACACAATTATGAGTATAGAAAAAGAGTTTATTAAACGATGAGTATATTGAATGCCTACGTTACTTGGATCCGAACTGGACCCATTATAATATTGAGAAAGAGATATGTAGACCAATGGTCAAACGTAAGTGTGATGACATACTTCTAAATGAAAATGTTTGGGGTTTCACTTGGAAGAGACGTGGAGACTTGAAACAGGAAAATAAAAACATGTATCCTAAATTTTAAAAAAAGAACTCAAAATCGAAATTAAGTACATTAAATAGCAAACATATATTATCAATATTTAGGAAAGATAATGCAGTTCACTATATAAATGAGGACCACAGATGGAACCAGATGATTGAGAAATAGATACTAACATCATTTCGTGAATCGAATTTATTGTGTATAAACTGTTACAATGGAAATGATTATGCCTATAATAGATATTATATTATCTTATGCCTAGGCATAAGACATTAGTTATTTAAATCGATTCATCATTACCAGGTCATCATGTCAAATGTTAGTGAGGCGCACTCATACTTCTGCCTTTATGATTAATTTTTCAATATTATTCGTAGTTATTCTGCCTCGTCCACCAAAAAGTAAAACTGTCACTTCTCTAATAATAAACCACTATTGAATATTACTAACTGAGTTCTGCCACTCCATAATTTGTAATAACAGATATGGTGATGGATTTGCACTAAATTAACACTCTTCTTTTGCATTTTCAGTTCGACTAATCTATTACAAGGAGTCATTAAGAAGTGTTGAGTCAATTGTCAGTCCAGCCTTGTCTATAACCATGTAAGTTTAACACCATGTTAAATCTCTCGCAAGCATTATTTCAACATTATTCGATTTGCAGTAGCTGATGCTTCATTATGGATTTTATCAGGCAATTTATATATTTTATGAATTTTACCTGCATTTTTTAGAATAGATTATTAATTTCACGTTCTACAAAAGCTTCAGAAGCTTAGAGATAAAACTATAAACAAATCTGAAATTATGTTGAAAAAACCAACTACATAATCTACACAACATGACGTATTTTTTGGAAGATGAAATATAGTTTCACTTTCTTTCAGGAGCAAAAGAAAGTCGATTTTGGATTGGTTGAACCAAGAGTCCAACAGCAATAAGAAATACCGCCCATCACTTATTTCTACCTCTACACCTTCTCAATCACCCCTGGTCTCCGAATGTCCCGTTGCTATAGCCCAGTCATCTACTGCAAGGTCATTAGTGATGTCTCCAACTTCTCCACATCGACATGAAGAACTTCAGGAAGACGAGTCAACAGCACAAGAAAAGTTGCCAATTGAATCATCTCTTCCAAAAGCATGCTCCACGATCTCAGACCCAACGACTAGCACTACTCAGGAACTTCTAGATGATAATTTAACACCATATCAACCGAGAGGATTTGACTTTCCGAAGCGTCAGTTTGGTGACCGCCACCGAGCTTTCCTCCCAATTTGGTTTGATAAGCACGAATGGTTAAATTATGTTCCAAAAACGTCTGATGATGGCAGTGTTGATAGCGTGACGTGTAGCATCTGCACTCGAGCATACTTCTTAAAATTATTTTTGCCAACACAACGACTTGAGAATTCATTCCTCGAAAAAGGATTTTCAAATTGGAAAAAATGTCCGAAAAGGTTCGTGGACCACGAGAGGTCAACTCAGCATACTTCCGCCCGATCCGCTCTAAAAAATCTTGCAAAACCTTCAATACCCACCCAGTTATCGAAACAGGCTGATTTAGAAGCTGTAGCTCATCGACGTGCACTAACAGCCATTTTTGAAAGTGCGATGTACCTCAGTCGTCAAGGCATTGCTTTTCAAGGTAGCACCTCAAGTGAAGGCAATTTCTTCCAGCTCCTGAAATTACGCGGCAATGATAATAAAGATGTTAAAGACTGGATTATTCGTCGAGACAATTGGTTGTCGCACGACATGCAAAATGAAATGATCCAGGAAATAGCTAAGAGTATTCAGCGAAGCATTGCATCAGAGATACAGAAGGCTGATTTCTTCAGTTGTATTGCCGATGGAACTCAGGATATTCAAGGTCACGAACAGTTGACTGTTCTCTTCAGAATTGTACGGTCCGACTTCCAATCACATGATCTTTTCCTTGGATACTATAACATCTCAGATTCATCCGGGCAGTCTATCGCAGCAGCACTGAAGGACGTCGCTATTCGCTTCAACATCCCATTCGAAAAATGTTGTGGTCTTGGATTTGATGGTGCATCGAATATGAGTGCAGCATTCAAGGGGGCACAAGGTGCAATTAAAAAGGACTTCCCCTCAGCACGATGCCAACATTGTGCAAACCATCGTCTCGACCTCTGTCTTCAAGAAACAGCAAAGAAAGAAAAGTTGATAAGTGAAACTCTGGAACGCGTCCGTCGGGTTGCTGTTTTCGTCAAAGAATCGGGCAAGCGACTACAGCAGTACAACAACATTTGCGAAGAAATTGCCAACAGTTTGGAGGACGATTCGAAAGACTTCAGTCAGTTAGTTGCCCTTTGCCCTACTCGATGGGTTATCCGTGTTAAAGGCATTGCAGCTATTCTACGAAACTTCCAACCTTTGATTAAACTTTTTTACAAAATTTCGTTGGATAAAACCTACTCTTCGGAATCTCGATCGAAAGCTGATTCGAATTATAAGAAGCTGATGAAATTCGAAACAATTTTGGGCTTGCATATTTCTCTCACAATTTTTGAAGAATCGGAAAAATTGGCAAAGAAACTGCAAAGTCCAAAGATGTCAATCGGACATGCACATCAGGCGATTATCCTGTTAAAACACCACATGAAAACCTTGCGTACGGATCAGTCCTTCTCAGATGTTTTGGAGAAGACAAACAGTTTTCGGGAAGAGAATGGATTACCTTGTCCTGAAGCAGTGAGAAGGAAACGTCTGCCTAAGTGGTTGGATGAGAATCCTGGGTCGACCTTCCATCATTCATCAATTTATGACCAATACAGAGTAGATTATTTCAGCATAATTGATAGAATGATTCAAACATTAGACAAGCGATTCGATGACAACTTTTTGAAAGCTTGTCATGACATTGAAACATCTCTGGTCAATGCATGCAAGGAGGAAAAGAATGCGCGAGAAAATGAAAAAGTATGGAGAAGCGAGTATTTCCCAACAGTCGACGATGATGCCCTTCAACATGAATTGAAGACTTTACCAACATTAGCAAAGCAGACCAAGTCCAATCCGACGTCGTTCGATGAATTCCTAGCGATGCTAAGATCAAGTCCTGAGACATTTCCTGTTTCTGTGGCTAGTGCTGAAAGAACGTTCAGCACCCTTCGAAGACTGAAGAATTGGCAAAGAAGCAGCATGGGACAGGAACGGCTTACCGCTTTGGCAGTGTGCAATATTCACAAGGCATTTCTCGACAACATCGACACGAATGACTTATGTGACAATTTCATTTCGAAGACTGATGAACGACGAAAAGTGTTCTCTTCCAAGCGCATGTGATTTCTTCCGCGCGAAATATAGTGTTATACACAAACAAGCACTTGTTTATAATAATCACAATCAGTATGAGATTATATTGAAAGCCCTACACTAACAGGTACTTATTATTGAAATTTTGAATAGGCTGCTTGCTTTTTCTTTCATTTCATTTAACATGGCAATAAAGTATAATGGTGTAGTACAGAAGTGAGATATCGCTAAAATTTATACAGTGAATTGATTTTTTAAGATGATCGATGAATTACAGTGATTTCAATTAGACATGTGATACAACTGTATTACTTCTAACAGAGCATTGGAGCTACTTATACTGCATTGGTATATTTCACAAGAAAGATGTTCACTTTGATCAACAGATTTTGTCTATCAATTCGTCGAATTATATCTGCAACTTCTATCTAAGTTTGTGATTTATGATTAGCTTTCATGATTATACTTTGCACTATGACCACAAATCAAATAATAAAATAGATAGAAAAATAGAGAAAATAAATAAAGATATTGATGCAGATCAATAATGCCTACATTGCGATTGCGAAAAATGTTTGTAAACAGAATCTTTTATGTCTATACAATCTTATTGTGATGAAGCATTGTACAAATCTTATGGCCCCCCCTCGTGAAAAATTGTTCCGCGGGCCCTGTATACAACAACAACAAGTTCCCAACGAGGGACACCAATCGTAACCGCAACCATAAATGTCGACGAACGGGTGGACAGAGACACTTTGGTATGAGGCCTCCGAGTTCTTCAAAATCAGCGAAGATGACATATTTCTGCTCTGCAAGTTCAGTAAGGAGCTACGTTGAATTTGAAGTTAAGTGCACTACAGATATTATATTGATTCTACTTTATGACTCGGAATCTATCAGTAGGTTACTTTATTCAAATAAAATTCTTTTGACCATTTTAGTGAACTTGGTTGAAGTAGGCCAAATATCCTGTTATCCAGTAGGTAGGAAAATATGCTTCATACTTAGTATATTAGATTAATGCCATCACAGATTCCTAAAGTACATGAAAACTTTTATGTATATGGAAATATTTAGGAGACTATTATTAGTAGAGGCGTCAAAACGTTTTCACAGAATGATATTACGCACCAACTTATAGTTATATCAAAATTTGGGCTTCGACGATTATGCACCGAATTTTCTTTTCGGATGACTGACTACCATCCATCGTCAGGGTGAACACAGAAATGAAATGATATGAAATGACAAGCTAGTTGAGTCAAAACGAACGAACGAAAATCACTAAAAGTCAAGATTGCTCTAAGGCACAGTCACAGAATTAGATTGTTTAATCGTATCACTTTGCTAGAAGTGCAAACTGATTCAAACAGATGGCACATGCAGGAACTTAATAAGTGGGCAAAAAGAAATTTTTAATACCTTACAGAGATAGGGAAAATAGTCGTGCGTCGCTTGCGGATTGCTCTGAATTCCTTCAAAATGCTCCGATCGTCACGACTCCTTCAGATTAGAAGAATTCAGATCATTGCGCAAAAGTTTTCTCTATAATGTTGGGCCCTCCGATTATTTTTAAAAAAGTTAGCAGGCGCATGAAAAAACGTTCACAAACTTCTCTGTAGAACTTGATATCGTCTGTGTCTCTTGGCTGTGTGATCTGGCTGATAACAGTCACTGAAACTTTGCACAATTTGGCGTGTTCAATGTTGAACTGGCTGCTTATTGTTCGATTGCTATGGTATTATGTCAGCAGATTGTGCCATTTCATTTACGTTACATGTTCCAATGCTTCCCTTCTAGTCAAACGGAAGAAGAGACAACCTGTCTAATTCTGTGGGCACAGTAAATGGACGGTAAACCTGAATCCGTGCGCGATTGAAATTGTCATTCCACACTATGTGCCAAGTTTCTAAAAATAGACGGCGCGTGTAATTGGATTCTCTTGTAACGATCTCTGTCTTGTTACAGTCAATGCGATGACCTTCAGACAACGAATGTAGTGCCACAGCGGATTTGTCTTCCTGCATCAAGTGTACAGCAACTTTGTGTTATTTTAGGCGGGTCTCCAGGGCATTGCTTGTCTGGCCCACATACGAGAGAGCAGGGGTGGCGCTACGGGGGGTCCTGGGGGGGGCACATGCCCCCCAAGAAAATTATTGGATCCCCCGTCGGCAGGGCCACTGTCGGCAGTCGGCCTCCAGCACCTGTATTTTGCATTACAATAATAGAGAGTAGTTACGAATCGTTGCATTAGATGCTGACTTGGATTGCTAGCTAAGTCAGCAACATTTACTACAAGCATTTTTGTTTACAACGTTATCTCTTTATCCTGTTGAGCGGTAGCAAGATTGTAGGGAAGAGATTTTCTCTGTGTCGAGTTTTTGGTTATTTGATAATTGTTGACACGTGCACAACTATAATAGATGATCATTAAACACAAGATAAAAGTTTGTTATCGTTTTGTTAAGGTTCGGTATCACGTTTCGGAGATCTTATTCTGAGACATAGCTTTAATGAATAATTAGAACAGCTGACAATATGAAGGAGCAATTGTCATTTTTGATGATTTTGCCGTATTCAGAATATGCGAGCGTATTTTATCTAATAGATTTGCTACCTATTAACATGTAGCATTATAACTGATCTCTCAGTGGATTTTTTGAATGATGAGGATGAGATAAGATATTAGATAAGCGATTTTTTACTAGAGATTTCCACCTGCTAATACAATCAATCAACAGATCGTCTATCTTGAGAGACAATGAGCTAATTCAGATTTCGGTAGTGCATGGTGTGATCGATCAAATTTTGCGCGGGCGTAGCGAGCGTGCGTAGATCATATCGTGCGATGATCTTGCTATTTTACCAATGAGATGGTCCAAATATGCTACAGTCATGTGATTTGCTTTCATTTGGATGTTTAAAGTAAAACGAAACGCCACATCTGCACCATTTCTGAAGTCGCACGACTGATTCAACAGTTAATAGAACGCCTGTTGTTCGCGTTGTCGAATAGTTCAAACGGTCGATCTGCTAAACAGAATGTCAAATTATGAATTGATACTTTACTTTCAAAGTCAGTGGTACAGTAAGGTATGGAGAAACCTCCTCAGCGACTCTATTGCCTGGTCGGTCGCTGCGTCGTTTCTGGAAGCAGTTCCGACTAACTTCGACGTGTCGGCCCTCGCTACTGGGACATCATCCCAGGTGGTTGACTTTGGTGAGAATGTGGAATTTTTCCGCTGAGTGAAGCAGTCGAAGGAAAAAATGAAGGCATATATGTACCACTGACTTGGCCATGAGAAGTATGGACACCCCAGTGACGGCTGGCCACCACTTACAGCATGTTTTAATAGAAATTAAGATTTCCTCCCCTACCTCGTTTGAAAGACCTGTCTGGGTGTAGTGTCGAAAGCAACAACTTTGACAATCTGAGAGGGACCGGCCTGAGAGTGGAGACAAAAGTTTAAAACTGCAATCGATTCGCCAGCAGCTTCAAACATGAGATCTTGGCAAGTCTCATCTTGGAAGTAGTTAAGATAAGCTTTAATAATTACAAACATACTTTGAAAGTACTCAAGAAAAATTTGCATCTTTTTGACTGAAAATCCCTTTTACTATTGCGAAATACAGAAGTCACATACATTCAGATATATAGTGTACATGCAGTGTAACCTACAGTATGGGTAGTCATATAACCGTAGCATCTGTGTAGGCAAATAGTCTGTATCCCATGCAGTCACATGGTCAGTCATACAAAATGCTTTGTAGTTAAGCGCAAGGTTGTAGTTCCTAAGTGATAGTCATAATAATGCAGTATACATAATTTGCATGCAATTAGACATAAATGCACATTTAGTATGCCTAATTTAACTTGTTATATAATCGAAATATTTCTAATTCAATTTGTAAGAGTCTAGATAATAAGGTTAAACTTTCTCGGGGTTCAACTTAGCCAGGCCAAGGAGTTATGAAACAAATCAAGCAGATGAGCTTTGTGATGCTTGTGGTCTAGAAAAAAACAAGTTCAAGAAAAAGAATTAGAAAACAATCGAAATGCTTAAAACACATTGTAGCTATATCTTTGCTAGGATCCTCTTCCATTATTGATTTCCGCACACAAGTATTTTATCTGATAATTGATCTTTGCATGAAGGAGTTGAACCGATGATTTAACGAGGAAAATGAGGTTATCATGAAAGCATGAAAGATAAATCGGCACTGACCCCTGGAAGCAAAGATTTTTTAAAGAAGGATATCATCCGACCCTTCGGACAAATTTACAATGCTCAACAAGACGATCTTGATATTGAGGTAAAAAGTATGATGCGATTGCTATCAAGAAAAAAGGACGGCATTGATCATTGTCCTTACTGTTATTTTCTCTGTTTATGTATAAAATAGTATCACGAATACCAATTACTTTTGTAGACCTATCTCATTTCAGTTTTTGCTCGTATCTTTTGTAAATGTAGGCCCAATACTGATTTAAACGAAGTTATAACTTGCAAGCTCTATCCATTTGCTTTTGTACATAAATGATATTGTTTCTTGAAAATCGTGTCCTAAAAGTACATGTGCATCCCATGTCTTTCGAAGTTTTATGACATGTGCATGCGTCAGTTCCTTGTCCTCACCATTTGTACATAAAAAATTCTAATATTTTCTCTATATACCTTTTTCTCAAATTAAATTTGGAAAGCAAATGCATAAAGTTTCTACATACAAGTAGGCTCTGATTATTTGAGTTGCATGCATGCATGCATTAACATTAAATCGATTGACATAGTTCATAGCTTTTATGGTGTAGTAGAGAACGCCTAGAAAATAGAGTGCAAGAGTGCATGATGAAGGTTATCATCACGTACGCTACATGAGTCAAAGCATCCTCGTATTTATACAACACGTAGCGTTTAGCAAGCGAAGATGCTTTCAGTTCATAGCTACTTATTTACGAATTTTAATTGTTCCCGCAAGAAGAAATTTAACAAACCGGTACAAAACTTGCTACCTGCTCTTATACACGAGGTAAGCCAACAGGCATCTGTTTCAAAATTCTCGAAGTTAACATACATGCGTTACGTAAGATTTAGAAAGAAAATCATAGATATACTCGTTATTAATAATTAAAGAAATCTCAGATATGGGAACACATTTTCGGTAATAGTTAACATGTAAATTGTCTGAAAGAAGAAATCGGACATATGTGTAGGTGCATAACAAAGTGTGCATCGATTGCACAATTTTTTGTCTGTGCAAAAATTGCACATTTACAACTCAATTACACAATTGACATGTGCATGTATAGCCCACAAGTAGGCATAGCTGTTCATAGATTACAATAATTAGCCGGTATAGCCTGTCGGCACCTCGGTTAAAACCGTCGGCACAACGCTTCCATAGACCCCCAGCTCTAGGACCCTGGCGCCACCACTGCGAGAGAGGGCAGTCTTTGCAAGGAATCCGGTTAACGACTCCTCTTGTCTGCTCTTTAGGAGGTCGGTCCTTAGACACAGTGCGTTGACTAAATGTGTAGTCTTCCATTAGCTTCTCCCTCGTGGTTAACATTGCCAAATCTACAGGTACACATGTGAAAAGAGAAGTCACATCAAAAGAGAACATCACATGTCCTTCAGGTATTGCAGCAGCTCTGAGAATCTTGCAATATTGTTCACCACCCGTTCTGAGTTGCCAACCAAAGGCTTCACGATTCTTGTTAGATATCGGGGGAAATCATACGTAGAGAGGAGTAATAGGATCTGATTGGCCTGACAGGATGCCCATCCTTGTGAATTTTCACCGAACCGAACAAAGGCGGAATATCAGCATCACTGCTTCGCAAACTGAAATGTAAGATGTCTAAGAATTTTCCATCATTCTTCAAATCCAACTGCTCTCTCTCGTATGTGCCAGATGAGTAATGCCCTGGAAACCCGCCTAAAATAACACAAAGTTGCTGTACACTTGATGCAGGAAGACAAATCCGCTGTGGCACTACATTCGTTGTCTGAAGGTCATCGCATTGACTGTAACAAGACAGAGATCGTTACAAGAGAATCCAATTACACGCGCCGTCTATTTTTAGAAACTTGGCACATAGTGTGGAATGACAATTTCAATCGCGCACGGATTCAGGTTTACCGTCCATTTACTGTGCCTTAGAGCAACCTTGACTTTTAGTGATTTTCGTTCGTTTTGACTCAACTAGCTTGTCATTTCATATCATTTCATTTCTGTGTTCACCTTGACGATGGATGGTAGTCAGTCATCCGAAAAGAAAATTCGGTGCAAAATATAGACAATCGTCATAGCCCAAATTTTGATATAACTTCACCGACGTGCGAACCTTCAATCTTTAACAATTTATAGCTCTATCAAAAAGCATCAAACATCTCGACTGATTACAATATACCCCTGATTGCTGGCTTGTCAATGGCGCAAACCCAAAAATATCCTCATTTTATGGGTAGCCTACCGATCTCGTAATTAGACTTCACACCACTGGTATGGTCTGCGACAATATAATTTTATCGGGCGTTTAAATGAAGTCCTACATTTGATATCCCAATCAATACAATTTTCTTTAGAATATTTTCTGTGTAATTTTCAGCTGCAAGTGCCTCGTATTTTTTATTAACCCTGATTTAAAAAGTTAAATTTGAATTGATACTTGGAGTACAAATTTTTGATGGCGTACTAGGATGATTAATTCGAATTAAATTTCATTTATCTGATAGCCGAATCGGATAATCGAATCGGATGACTGGATAATCATAATCGAAGGTCTGAGCTAGCGAATTGGAGCTTCATTTTTCCGAATCGAGCCCACCTCTGCCATTTTCTGAAAGCTGGACAGCGCCGATATGCAAAAAGGCAATAAAAACGTTTCAGTTTTTGATCTATGAATTTTAGTCGAAAAATTGCTAACTTAAATTCTGAATGAAGGATTTGATCAATGACCAAAAGAGAATAATATCATTCATCCAAGTCAAGTGGGATTTGTAAAAAGAAGTTCAGCGATGGACAATATTTGTATTTGTAAAATTAGAGAACTGTTACAAGCTTTCATCCAAGCAGGTAAGTACCCAAAACAAAATCTGTAGGGAAACTGCATTCGCTGCTTCTAAACAGCAATTTTCTCTACTTTCTGAATAGATTAGTTATCAAGAAAAATATAAAATCGTATATGAGGGTGCTGAATCTGAAGCATCTAATTTGCAAAATTGTTTGTCCGAAGGAGATGGTTCGTCACCAACTCTGTTTTCTATATTATATGATGTATTTGAAATTGATTACACAAATATCAGCTTGAAGAGTCAAACCAAGCAAATTGAAACAGCCGAAGAGTATAAATATTTAGGATTTTAGAAATCTAGTAAAACTAAAAATCCTTTCATTTAATAAGAAAGGCAAGCAATCAGTACATTGAATAACTTGAAAATTAGAGGAACATGGAATTGCTAATGGAAAGGTTGTAAGAAATTTGAAATGTAAACTTCATAAAAAATGCAGAACGTTCGTTGCTTTCATGACAAATCATCTGAATTCAAGTTTCAATTCTAGAAGCGATTCTTTCATTTATCATCCATGCAACAGCAAACCATAGTCAAATATTGAGTTTGGATTACTCCTTTAAGAATATTATTTACAAAGCTGTAATTAAATTTTGAATTGAAATTATCTTCAAGTAGAAAAAATGTGCCATGAAAATCTGCTTTGATCATACTTCACTCAATTCGAATAGCAGTAGGCTGCAGGCTAAATGCTTGCATACTGTATATTCACATGGTGAATCGGAGAATATGAAAAATCATCAAACAATCAGTTCTGTCAGAAGAAGAATTAACCACTTAAAGGTAACTATCAGACAATGTAATAATTTCATTAAAACTAAAGTGTTTATTTATATCAAGTGTGGAAACTTTCCATTAC
The DNA here is from genome assembly GCA_907163375.1 of Prostheceraeus crozeri. Classification (NCBI taxonomy): domain Eukaryota; kingdom Metazoa; phylum Platyhelminthes; order Polycladida; family Euryleptidae; genus Prostheceraeus; species Prostheceraeus crozeri. Next base: position 22,761 of record CAJQUW010015066.1, read on the forward strand.
TCTAATGTAATTCTAGCGGAAAATAATAACAATAAGAATTTAAAATTATGTGGAAACAGGTCTGTCAGAAAATATGATCATGTCATGGCGATTGCCTGTCTTGTCTACCGTAAGACCGGCCTGGTATGTATTGAGAAAATCAATGCATGTACTGTGCGTATTGAAGGGGCATTTTCATGTATAGGTTTGACCCCTTCCCTCAAGCTTTGATTTTAAAAATCTTCATCCTACTGCATGTTCATGGAACAGTTTCTGCAATGTGCAGGGTCCATCATACTTCTAACAACATATCAGCTTGTGGGAGGCGGAAATATGAGTGGGGTCCGGGTGGATTGTTTATAAAGGTAGCCATCGCTGCACATCCGGGTAAATTCATTTTATATAACAACATGTTGCGCTATTTCTGTCTTTTCAACTTCGTTTTCTTTGAAAATTTGCATATGTAGTCAGTTTTTCATGATGAACTCGAATATCATAGTGACGACCACACAAAATGCGTTGTGAAAGTTATTGTATTTGTACTATATATCACTGATGTTTTCCGAACGATAATTTTGTGGTCTCGGTCAATTGGTCACTTTGGTAATTTTACGGGATTTTCAAAACGATAATTATTGTCTTATTAGAAAAATTTCTGATGCATGATACCATAATGGTTCTTGATAATTCTGTGAGTTTTCATAAAATCCGGATGAAAAATGTGGTTTCAGGTAATAATTTGAAATTTTCAGAGAAATCAAAGGTCTGGTCAAAATAATACAGGATATTTTTTAAATTCACAATTGCTCAATTGTGATGATCCATAGTTGATTTTTTCCTTTTGGTGCAACAACTACACACACAAATGATGTATTTCGTCGCATACACTGTAAATTGTTCAATACCAAAGCTGCTTACGAAGTCGATGTACAAAACGAGAATAGCATACTATGGGAATTATCCAATAGGAAAGCCAATCGCTTCCATAGTGTATCAGCACGAACAATAGTGCTTTCGTACATTTTGTTATTATCGTTTTGTACATCGGTTCGTAGTCAAAATCAGCCAGTTTTCGTACTCTACAGTTTGCGGTGTACACAATACATAAACATCATTTCTAAGTTGAGAAATGTGCATCGGCCAGAAGAGAATCTGTTGGGGACAAAGGCTGATTGGAAAAATATCCCAAATCAATGTAAATGCAACTCTGAATTATATAGTCTGGCTTAAAGTACGTTTCATGCGGCTTTACATAATGCATAAATTGATTTGCGTCATTTGAGCAGATCACAACGAAATAGTCCGGGAGCCAGCGTGAAGTTGTGCAGGGAACGAGGTAGTACATAAAACTTTCACATAGCACAGTACACCTCTAACCTACTGCAAAACTTTGCGTCTGCCGGATCAGATCATTTGTTTTTCAGAAATAGAGAGGATAAGATAGAGAGGATCCTATGTATTTCCAGTGGTAAAATTGTGACATTTAAGGTGTTGACTCCATTTTTTCGAATTTTTGCTCATAAAAGTTACACAAATTGGTATTTTGTCGAACTGGTTATTATAGAAATCATCTACAGATCATGATCTTTCAAATGAGTTATCATTCAGTGACAGAGGATGAAGTAAAGTGTACAAACAGACACATTTCGTTGGTGTAACTGCAAATTTTAACATAGAAATTTCAGGAAAATTGTTGATATACTTTAACGAAAAGTGTCTGTTTGTACACTTTACTTCATCCTCTGTCACTGAATGATAACTCATTTGAAAGATCATAATCTGTAGATGATTTCTATAATAACCAGTTCAACAAAATACCAATCTGTGTAACTTTTATGAGCAAAAATTCGAAAAAATGGAGTCAACACCTTAAATGTCACAATTTTACCACTGGAAATACATAGGATTGTGTTATCCTCTCTATTTCTGAAAAGCAAATGATCTGATCCGGCAGACGCAAAGTTTTGCAGTAGGTTAGAGGTGTACTATGCTATGTGAAAGTTTTATGTACTACCTCGTTCCCTGCACAACTTCACGCTAGCTCCCGGACTAAAATTTCTCCCCGAAGATAGAGTACATATTCTTGGGACAAACGTTTTGGCATTTTTTCTGCCTCGAGCTAACTTTTCATGAAGAAAGCTTTTTAGATTGATTTTAATTTTTTTGTCATGACCGAAAAGAGGAGATCCTAAAGATCAAGATGAAAAAATTATGAAAATCAGTTCAGAATTGAGGATTTTGCAGACGAAAGACGCGTTTTTTGGCAAATGTTGTTATACATGACGAAATTGTGGTCCAGGCTTTCTTCCTCTTCACAAATCATCGCAAATTACCTCCTCTGCCAAACCGACGCGGTGGAGATACTTCTGTACATGTAGAAGAAGAGAATGTCCTACCATTTATCTTGCAATTTCGGCATGTTCTGTTATAAGACGCCAATCTTCATCAATATATTAACTTAACATTAATCCATCATCAAAATTTTAGAAGCACCATGACATGATGATAAATATTGATCTCAATTTTGAAGCGTCTACACAACTGCAGGGCGTCCCAAAAGTCGCTGAAACTTTAATTGTGGAGGATAGCTCTCTTATTATGCCGATCAGTCTGAAAGTTTCACAGTTGAAACAGCACATCGTGGGTTTTTGTTAAATATTAAGCTTGTCTTCATTCGACTTCTATAAGGCATGTTACAGAATGTAATGAATTACAATAAAGTTAAAGCTTTTTTGATCACTGATAAAAATGAAAACTAATTATGTTTTCCCAGAACATCAATTTTACGCAAAAGTAGAGTTCTTGAATGATCAGTTGCACTTACAGTCACTTAGTGTATCAACTCTGATATTCTTGAATCATTTAAAGACGATCAATAAATGATCCAAGTGCCTGCTGTACATCATCTACTGTGAGCGGTTGTCCTCTGGCACACACCAAACGCTTTAAATTTCCCCAATACCAGAAGTCAACTGATATCGAGTCGGAAGTGAAGGTGGTCTCTAGAAACCGTTTTACGTTGCTCTTGATGTGGAGAGGAGCACTGTCCTGTTGGAGCATGGTCGTTGAACATCTTTTGTGAGCCTTCAAGATTGGAATCATGGAAATCACTTGCATGTGTAGGTATCCATCGCCGTCAATTGTACCGGGTTCAAAGAAACATGGAGGAATCATAAGTTTACCACTGACTCCAATCCAAGCGCACAATTTGGGAGATTGAATTGGCTTTTCTGTGTGATGGTGAGGATTTCATGGACTCCACGTAGGCATTTCTCGTGTAGACCGTTACATCAAGGTGAAAATACGCTTCTTCCGTCTAAAGCACGTTCTCAAAATTGTCAAACTGTGTTGATTAACCATTCAGCAAGTTGTCTTCGTTTTTCGAAGTCATCTGGCTGCTGCTCGTGACGGATCGATATTTGATACTTTTGGTATTGAAACTTCTTTCTTAGAATTCGATGTACACTAAACTTGGGAATGCTTCTCGATTCTGTCAACTTCCTCACAGATGACACTCCCCAATCGCTGCTAGTTGCAATGTCCTCCACAGCCTCTGCGACAGCTGAGGCGCGCCCTCTTCTTGGCCTGTCCAATACTGACGCGAATTCCTCGAATTTCTTTGTGATATTTAATAAGGCTGCTGGAGTGCAAGGATTCTTGTGTCTGTCATGCTCGGTGTTAAACCTTCTCATTGCAGCAGAAGCACTATTGTTCGAAGAGTAATAACATCTGACATGTGCGACGCGGGTATGTGTTCATACTGTTTCGTTCCCTGGCCGAAATCTATCAATCATTCAAAGATTCTTAACTTCTCTATCTCTAAATGTTGAAATTTTGGGATCAATTTCATAGATATTTCAGTATTCAAATATTTGCTTGAGTTTGAAACCTTCACATCGTCCTGTCTTTGTTCCAAGTTATCGACTGATGCTGCATTTGAACACATTGCAGTCTCTGTATCTTCCACTGTCCTTATTCCTAGTTATCGAACGATGCAACAATGAGAAATATTGAATTAATTGTATGCAACATACCATCAAGAAGTTGAATGGAGAAAAACTTGCTTTTTAGCGACTTTTGGGACACGCTGTATATTTCCATAAGTCATAATGCGATTACATGTAAATATTATCGGATGAAAATCAAAAACTCTCACCGACAGTATTGCATATATATTGAAATTTACTGCCTCCAACATGAACATAATGATTGCAATCAGCGAAATAAAATTCAATCGAGAAGATTTGACCAAAAGAAAATGATATTCTCACTCGAATATTGAATTTTTCCTATATTATTCGCATTCGTTCCACTCTTTCCAATTTTTAATGCCTACTACTGCAACGAAATCTTTTTCATCTATCTCTCATTCTTGCCTTAAATTTATTACCTCTACGCATTGCGCAAAAACATGTTCATATCTTCATAATCTTGACATTTGTGATCTCCTTCAGTTTTACCGGTTTTATCATTCAGCAGCACCGCTCCACATATCCATCTTAATAACGAATGGTGCCGACTCGCTTAATTGCAATTTAGTTTTACATAACTTCTTTACTCTAATACGCAATATAAACGCATCTATCAAGTTCTCAGATACAGTGGATGCTACATCACCCAATCAGGATGCAGTGCCGATAATGATCATCTACCTGCACTTCAAACATCAGCTACCAAATGAGAGCAACTTAGCTGTGAAACCTACTCATCCAAAGTAACTAGCATTTCTTCCAAATTTGAAGATAGTTTGACTTTAATGGCTACCAGACCACGTTCATCTGGTGACGGCCGCCTGAATGATTTGGTACACATAGACCTAAATTTTACTGAAACTTCTCACATACAGGTTGCTTTTGAATGCTACTGATAAATTTCCTGTAAATTTACTAAATATTTTCGTGCAGAATTCTTATACTTGACTAATTTTTTTAATATAGTGTCAACCTCCTGGAGAAGTTTTCTATGTAAATCTCTAATCTGACAATGTAACATTAACAAATAACATTAACAAAACATTAATGAACTGCGGCCGTCAGGCAGTGCATCCAAATCATCTTTGTCGTCTATCAAATTGGATGGCACAATAGAATCAGTTGTCGAAGATGCCCGGATGTGAGCACAAGCACGTATTACCAGAGACAAAGAACTGCTCGAGCAAGCATGTGTGATGCCAAATATCAAAATGAACTTTGAATTACAGAGGCACGTATCAATAGAAGTCCAAAAGTCCTTTATAACAGTTAGTGTTGTAAGCGATATTACAACTTCTGAAGAAAAAGAAAGATATAAAACTGTAAAAGTAAATTTGTCAGAAATTGATATCTTTCCTGCCGAATTGAATAAAGAAAAAGAAAAATCATATTGGAGTCTAACTTATCCTCAATTCGATAATTTTGTTAATGACGCCTATGAGAAAGTAGACGTCAAAAGACATAAAAAGATGACGCCTTAGAAGAAATTTATTCAATATTCCTTCAGGTAAACTCGGGAAAGCTTTTATTAAAGAGTTGATGGTCTGGCTGAAAACCTTCAATGATCCTGAAGCAAATTTGAGGCATATCTCTTTGAAAGTTTTCATGATACTTCCAGCATTAATATTACAAAAGCCATCCAAAAAATCATGAATGCATGAATGCATGGAAAGAAGACATCAACTCTGGAAAACGGAGTTTTCTGTACTAATGAAAGAAGTGCTGCACATCAGGGCTGTGGAGCCGATGCGTCATCTCATCGGCTCCAGCTCCGGCTCCGACTTCAAATTCAGGTTCTATCTGTGCTGGTTATCCTGGATCCGTTGAACGGGTTTTTTGGATAACGGTGTGGCCTTTAGAGGCTTGCTACAATCATCAAATTAGTTTTCATTAACAACCAACGACTTAAGTCAATAATAAAAATGATAATAGCCTAATACAATGATAAATAACATACTTGTCATATATTTTTGCATGAATTGACTATCTCTGAAAGATAAAATAAAGTTATAGCCTGGATTGGTTAAATTAGATAAAGATCTCCCGCACTGGCTAAATATAAATTGGCCTAGCCTGCAACCAGTCTACTACGAGACTACATTAAATAAGACCACATGAGTGATGATGATATACCTAATTAGCCGTCACAGGGGCCGAATAGTAGTATAAGCTTTTTAACAAAGCCTGAACATGAAACTGGACAGCGTATGCCTCTAAATAGCTTATAGGGCCTGTATCTACTCGAACATGGAAAGGGTATAGGCTATATAGCCAAATATATCGTATCAATAAAGATACCAATTGCTTTATTGAATATCAAAGTGTATATAGGCTAGCTTAGGTTGTTATTGCTATTTGTTATTGCCTTTATCCAATAGTCTGTTGGTCCATGAATAATATGATCGGTGGGTAGCCCACGACTCATCATCTGTAGAAATTGTAATTTAAATAGTCTCATTGCAGTGTAGGCTAGAAATGTACAATTGAAAATTATACTTAAAAACATTAAAAATATCTAATTTAGGACGAGTTTTGTAATTCTATGCAGCATACTTAATAAGTTAAGGCTTAACTTACATTATGTTAATTTCGTATTTTTCATTATGGCGTAATGAAAATGGCATTGCAGGGTGCAATGCATAATAAAAATGCTGCGAAAACAAAATTAAAAAGTGCAAAGTCATAATTAAAAACTGCAGTCCTTCGGTTATTTGATTCAAATCATGGGAGAAGAGACCTCGTTCGACAGTGCTTCAACTTACTCAGCTGAATAGGATTATTTGCTGTATTTTCTCGCGCTGGCTTGATTGTACCAACAAATTGTCTGATGGACATAATCATAAAAGCATGGAATTTATTGAAAATCTGCAGAAAAAAAAGTCCAGAAAAATCCTTCCCATAAGAACTAATACAAAGTTTTCGAAAAACTTCTTTGCATCTGTTGGCAAGAATTTGTATCGCGATGATGTGAAATTGGACATCCGTTTCAGTTTTCAGAATGGAAATCTGGATGCATAGGCTATCCGTCCAAGTCTGTATTCGAAAGTTGCAGAAGTCGTCAAGCAAATTCTCATGTATTTTTCTTGAAATAAACGATCGATTCATACAAAGATGTTTACTAAAAACGATTGAAATGGATGGTCCCGAAAATTCTACAACTTCAGTCAATTGCGTAATACACAATCTATCCTCTATCAAAACCATGTAAAGCTCGTGGAATGATAGAAAGAAAAATTGAAGCACTAGTTGCGTAAGAGACCATTATATCCTCAATTAAGCTTTTGCATAAATTCAAAAATCGGACTAGTAGTGTATGTAGATATTGGGAGTGTCTCATCCCGATATACAATACTATGTAGGAATCCATGGTAGGACATTTCAGGGAGCGTAAGCGTCAGAAAATGTCCTACATTGTTGCCCGACAAAATCTATGTTAATAATATTGTGCCTTACTGAAATGATCTGGGCAACAATGGAGGAAAAAAGCGAGCAGCAATGCTATGAATACATATGTAGATATACGCCAACTGAGATTTCTTAAATATCTTTCACATGCATAGATACATATATGATCATTACCGGACACAATGTTGCCTTGTTACTGAGTAAGTAGGGTTGTCCGCCGATATTTCACATGTCATTTTTCTATGAAAGTCGTTCATATATCTCAAAATCCAAATTAGACGGCCTTAATTGCATGATTAAGGCCGTCTAATTTGCTATGTAATACTATTGAGGTAGGAGCATTTCACCATCCATCTTCGCATTCCCGGTGAAAATGACACTGAAGCGATTCCTATGATTCACAATTTGGATTCGTAGATATCTCAAATTTTACATACTTCAATGTTCTGAGCTGCATGGGCCATGTAGAAAATTATCATAGATTTGAGTCTTTTGCAGATCAAAATCTTGGATTTTTGATGTCATAGATTTTAGGTTCAGCAACAATGCATATATTACCTTTCAAATGATCAGCCTAAATCGTCTGCCGCTACGCGCCGACGATTTAGGCTGTCATTTGAAAGGTAATATTCCTATTTTCACATTGTACCATAGCTAAATTACGCACAATTTGCAATATCAGTACGGAAATTGTTCAGATAGTATTGATTGATTCCATAGATAGCCTAATATATTATGACATTCACTGTAACATGGTACTTCTGTATGTAATAAGTTTAATGCTGATTCTGAATTGTAGAAAGTCCGATAATGAAATATAATTGGACGAGGCCGAGTTCAATGATATTTTGTTCGTTGACTTTCTATGATGCAGAATCAGAATTAAACATCGATTACTGTATTTAATTCATTCTAACCATAAATCTATGCTCAAGCTATATCTTGGCCAAGTTTTCATAATTTTAGACCAATTACATTGATAATTGGACTGGTTTGCAAGACAGTAGGTTAATTCGCCAACTATGAAGATACCAATTTTACCATGGCTATACGGGTTATATTGAATTAAATCTATGGTATCATCTACTTTATCCATAGAATTGGATCTTTCATGGATTCGCGTGCATGGATGTACGGTAGATTCATATCTACCACTTGCTAAAGCACTTCCTAAAATGTCATGCCAAAGTGCAGTTCAATTTTCTTTTCGCAATTTTGTGAAGACGAAAATGCATTGTGGAATCGCAGGAGAATTTCAATTAGAGCAATCGTTTTGCAACAACTGATACACATATGTAGGCCTAATAGCATCCATTCACAATAAACGTAAAGTCGTTGTCATTTTAAGTTGCTCCTTTCTATAATTTTCTTTGTAAAATGCGTTTATTAAATGCGTCTAAAATCCAAAGCGAATTACTTTTATCAGGAAAGGACTGGTTTTCTGATAATGATCACGCAATACGTAGACCTACATTGCACGTGTGTAATTGAAAACTAGTGTTCAAATTACAAAGAAATCTGAAAATCAAAGTCTAATAATAGCTTCACAATTTCATGGTAGCTTGTAAGAAACCGGCACGCTGTATTCAAGCTATATTAAGCTCCCTATCCCTGTTAAAATAATCGAAAAGTTAATTTTTAATTTCTTCAAAAAAATCAATTTTTGAAAAGAATCAGCAGTTCTCAGTTTGGATATCGTCTGTGCAGCTCAACATCATGTGTTCTGTTAGCTATACAAGAATTTTTGCTGATGCAGTCATATTTGCGTCTGGATTTGACAAAAGGTTTTGATCGTGTTTCGCACAGACTCCTTGTCAACAAGGTGTCAAATGGTTATTTTCTTCCTTTTTTGGTTCATTTTGTAGACAATTATTTGAGAAAACCACGTCTAAGATAGAAAACCACGTGCATCTGTCCAAGGCGTATTAGAAGTGGTGTACCTCTAGGGTCCACCTTTGGGCCGTAAGTGTTTCATTACTTTTTGTCTGACATTTCAAAACTAGTAGCTCCCTTGTATCTGTTTTTGCGAGTATTACAGATTGGTGTTCTAATAATGATATGTCAACCATTCAATCAAAAAGTTGTAAAATGTCTATTTCTAGACGGAAAAGTTTTGATGTAGCTAGATATATGCACCAATGAAGACCGAAATGAAAGTTCTTGGTGTGATTTCTAACAATTGTTAAAAAGGAGTTTCCATATCAAGTTTAATACAAAAAAGGCCCCTGCCCGTCTAAATGTAATCCGCTGTATGTGGCTTTCACGCCCTTGGAGTATTTGTCACAAATTTATTTTGGGTGCGTAAGATCAATTTAAGAGCATTGTGCTCCTCACTTCTTGAATCTGTACACGCATGAAGTTAATGCTGTTGAGAGAGTGCAAAGAGGCTGTCATCGTTTGATTTGTCTTTGTAATCGTTCAAGTGTTCAAACTTTGTTCCATTGGACTATCGTAGAATCATTGTTTTACATGTATACAAGCTATTTTTGATGATGTGCATAATGTGACACATCCATTGCACCATTTTCTGGCTCCCATTTTGCCACGGACCCAAAAATTTCAGCTACCACTATGTGCGACTGCATCTAGGTCACATTTTTTTCACTTAAATGTGTCGGTTATTTGATGACGGTTTCACGCTATGACATTGAAATCGACTTTGCCATGCTGTTTTCCTACTGGTTTAAAGTTTTTTATTAAATATTTTCTATATTGAACTACTTTTGTGCCTCACGATTTTTATGATAGGGGCCTTTTGATTAAATAAGCGTCATTCATTCAAACAGGCCGAACACGAACCCCTGCATGATGCTTTTGAAATCGCTCTGAGACGCCATCAGCTACCTCGAATTTCGGATTCACCTTTCATGAGCTTACGTATAACTGCGTCTAACATGGATTACGTGCAAACAATGCCAAAATTCTAATACTGCATGAGAATTTATAGATTTACATATCAATTAACATGACATTTTCTTCGGCCGACGCTACTCATTTTAGGAGAAATTGAAAAGTCATTTTTTTCAGAAAACATGTGATCTCTTAGAAATTGCACAACATAGTAGGCTTCTACAGATAACTACTTTATTAAGCTTATTTAATAAGGTTTCTAAATTGAGACCTGTACATGTATTTATCCTATGGGCACGCCAGGCCTGGCATCGTCCGCAAATTTGAATTCGTTTTTATGCATATTTCTCATCGACCGTGTTCTTAAAGCAACAGATGCCTTTCGAATTTGAAATACCAAAAGGTTTTGTCTGCGACAGGTATTCAATAACATACAAATCATAATAATAGATGTCTTATTTCGTGTTGGATACCCACTAGGGCAAGAACTATTAAAGGCCTTTAGGCATAGGCATCATCGCAGGCGCTGAACAAGTTGACACCCAGTCGAGGAGATCCTTGGTGCCACCCCTGCATTTTGGACAACGTCACGTTCGTTCATTTCTTTTGTCTTTTCAACTGAATGAGGTCAACCTAGTTTCCTACGTACATTAGGTCTATTTATTACTTTGAATGACCTGAATTTGCTTGCATTTCAGTACCTCATTTTTCTTCTTAATTTTCAGAAGCCGACATCTACTCCAATCTTTGACACGGTATTCAGCCAGCGTTCATTAGTTAAATGTTTAGTAAAGGGAGACAGACATCCATTATTATTTTTCTAACATTGCTGCGTATGTAAATTTTCTCCACAATTTCGCGCAACAGATGCTGCTATTGACATGCATTGCTTCTGGCAACAATGGAGCACATTTTCAGACGTCTACGCACTCTCAAATGTCCTACATTGCTATCCTAAAAATGCATTTTAATGCCATTATGTGATTTTTGTTTGTGCAGGGAAGCATTTAATTAATCATCAAATCATACACTGGCGTCTTATAATTATCATGCAGGAAGTAGACTCGGTTTTTATGCAATTACTGATGAACTTGAAGACGCATGTTTCACATTTTGACTTTATTGTAAAGGCGATGAAGTTGCCATTAACTCCAGCATTAACTTTTTTCAGATAATTTGCTCGCATCTCAAAATTCACGGATAAGTCAATTCTCAAACCAGGAATTTGCTCATCAACACCACGAACTCCAAAAATCACAGGAAATAGGAGAAATCACACAAAAAACATCAAAATTAAGTGCTAACATTTATGCTAGCTTCACAAACCATTTAAAACAATTTTCCCACCATTTAGAAAAATGTAGCATTAACAAAAACCTCATTTCTGAATTTGCTCACATATTTTCAAGTCCCTCCTAACCTTCAAATACGCAGAATGTAAATTTTCAGCTCGAAACAACCGAGAATTAATGACAAAGTTAATACAACTTTACGGGACATCACAATAAATTTGCTCGCCTGTAGAAACGACTGAGGACAGTCAATTGGGTAATTCCTAAATTTGGTCGCATGTTTTGAATTGTCTGACGAAGACCTTTGATCTGCTGTTCGAGAAAAGTGCGAAGAATATCTTATTCTACTAATGTGAAAAATAGAAAATTAAAATGACTTATGTTCACGTCACCGAATATGAAGCACCATATGCGCAGGATAAAACAATAATACTAATAACAATAATAATAATACAATAATAAACAATAATAAGTCAAAAGAAGACACTGAGACATAAACAGGATTATCCCAAAAATTTATAAGTGTACAAAATTCGGTATTTCGACTTTAGACTCTCGCTGATTTCCTGGGCAGGTATTTACCTTAACATATAAATGGCTAACATCATTCCATCCATTAAAAACTTCAGATCAATTTTTTTCATTTTTTTCCTTTTTAAAAAATCATTTATTTTTTGTCTATTGCAGAACTAACTACAAAGGCACCACTGGCTGCGAACAACACTTATGTGTAGCCTGAATATTAAAACACTTTACAAACTGTGATAAGTCAATCAAAGAAAGTTTATTTTTATTTTTTTTAATTTTTTTTCATTTGCTGGGTAGTCCAGCATTACAATTTGTAGTTCAATTTTCACGGAGAAAAAGTGTAAAACGAAATTGCAAGTAAGCACCAAATATCTGTCAGCTGCTTGCTTGATGATAATTTTACTGAATTCCTACTGTATACATGCATTTTCCTGAAAACAATAGGGTCTAATGTCCTCCTTTCTGATCTTCTAACGGTGTACCTTTAAACAAGCACATACAGCAAAGTGAGACCATTCAAATAGATCTTTAAACTACGATCTACGTGTAAGTTCTGCATACCTAAGCTTTTTCCACATGATTGACTCAGAATAATCAACTTAAATATTTATTTATGCAATACACGATCAGCAAATTTGCTATGGCACAACAAATATGTAATGGGCATTTCTACTTCAGATTTTCGCTTCTGATAGTTAGTCCAGGGACAGTGATCATCTCAGTGCGTTCGACCAGCCTGAAGAAGCAGAATGCTGCACATTGGTATGTCACGACAACGGACGCTTCTACTCAATGTATGATTTAATTAACTGAACATGCAAATTGCGCATTAAAATATTCCCTGGTGCGGCTGCAACTTTAAATAAGGAGTTGTGTCGATGTTGGGAGATGTGAACTAAGCTTGCTGATGATTCCTTATGATAGTATAAAATAGAAGCTATTCAGTTCAATTTACCACGATGTAAGCAAAAATATGGCTCTCCCTCAATTTAGACGATTTTATTATTTTTTTATATTTTTAAAAAAATAAATAAATAAAGTTCCCCGACGCGTTTCTTTACGGTGGACAGCATCAAGTATTCAGTTCAGTTCCCATTTTTCAACTAAGGATGCAACTCAATATTTAATTTTAATTGAATTCAATTTCTGTTGAAATAAATTTCTCTGTGATTTAAAACAGACACTTGTTCTACCTAATTTTCGAGATCATAATACTTACGTTTATCAGAAGCATATCATCTCGATAAACCATCAACCAAATCACAAAAGAAAAATACTTTAGAGAAATTTAGTTTGATTCGATGAAATTTGTCAACTTTAGAAAAGTCGAACTAATTGTCTCATGATCGATAGATGACATCTTTCCTTCTGCGATTATATCATAGATAGCACAGTTTTCATAGAATTTTCCAAATGGAATCATAGATAGCAATACCGGTACATATTTCCAATTTACTTTACAGTGTATGTGTAGTGCATGCTACTGTGTGGAGCATGCAGCATGTTACTGCACCTGTAGACTTTGCTATAGAATAGCAAATTTCAACTGTATATAGTTCACCGGTACTTTTGCGATATTTTCCGTAGATTTAACTTAATCCGAAATTCCGCATTTGAACTTTCCTAAAGATAGTCCTGGTGCAAATGAGCTTTTTGGTACAATTTCATTGCAAAGTTGATTTTTCGGAAAACCCTATCTTTAGCTCGGCGGTGAAATCCGGCAGTATACTTGTATTCTTCCATGAAAATATAACCCACTTTAGAAATTGTAGAGTGCAAAGTTCTTAGCATAGAATGTGGTCTACTAATTTAACTTCTGCTTTCAGCCTTTCAATACTTGGACTTTGCAGTTACCGATGTACATGTACAAAGAAACCCATTTTGTAGGGATAGTGGTTAAGATAAAGACAGATTAAGAAAGGTGTAGATGTCATCCTTTAATCATGCCTAATAATTAATTATGTTTAAGAGGAACACAGGTAAACGAAAATCATCCCATACATTCAATATGTTTCTTATTATGCCGCAAGAGCAATTATATATAGGGTTGGAAAATGCGACGAAACAATCTCAAATGATTACGTTTTCTTCGCTTTGAAAAAATGTCCAAAAAGGGAATTATATTTTGAAAGACCTGAAGGTATTGACAGCGCTTCACAAAAGTAGTGAAGCAAATGCTGTCTTTGACTCTTGCGCCCTTGATAATAGTAGATTCTTGACCTGTAGGTATTATCATTATTTAACGTATGCGTCATTAGCTAACTGCAAAGTATTATTGACGAGTGACGACTAAGCTAATGTCCTCCACTTTTTAAAGTCCCTTGATCTTCCAGCGCCTTATTATCTAGATTAAAGTTGCTCCCTATGCATTTATACCATATGCAGCAAAGCCAAAAGTGTTCGGTGGAAGCTCCAACCCGAATTTGAATTGAAAGTGGAACACAGACGATGAAATGCAGACACAATAAGCTATATGGAATGTCATCTACGCCCGCAGACTGTAAATGATATTGAGGTACGAGATAAATGAACAAAACGAACCACAATGCAGGTTTTTAATGAGTTCTCACTTTCAAATTTGATTTACAAGAAAGCAGAGCATGCTTCGAAATGTTCATGCTATGATCCTGGTGAGACGTCACCAATTGCAATCGTTGCCAATTTAAGTCGTTTTAGCTAACTGAGAAGGCATTATGAACGTAAAAAGTATATTAATAAAAACTGCGGAATCAAGCTGCAAATAAAGATTATTTAGGCAAAAAACGAAAGAGGTGTAGAAAATACGTTTGCTTTTATGAAAATTTCCGTTTTCTGTCCCTAATTGTCAGTGTGGTAAAGGTTGATCATTCCCGATAATATTTCCGGTAAAGTTTACTCACACCAATAATTTGCGGTAATTTTGCATCACTATTAATTGTGTGTATTGGAATGCACGGTTTTAGAAGATCGTGTGGGAGCAAGCATTTCCTAAAGAGGGCAATTTCCGTGCATTTCGAGTCTCGATTCCCGGGAATAGCATCCGGGAATATTTCAGAAAACCGACCTCCTTGAGTGAATGAAAAAGTCGATTTGAGCAAATTATTCATGCAGATTGCGGATGGCATTCAGTAAAAGCATTCGTCGCATAGAAAATGTTCTTATCTGTATATAGGAACTGAGGTGATTGCAGTCCTCCGATAAGTAGCACATGTACGTAAAAGGCCATCCTTCAGAGTTTTCCGATTTGTCTATAACTTGCAATACTTTAAGAGTTAGAGATTTTAGTATGAAGTACAAGTTATCACTTAAGAGTTACTCACATTTCATAATATCCTACATCCAAATAATGCCCTGAGTTACAGGAATCTGTGCTCTGTGATATCGGACAAAGTTGAAAAATTGAAATCTTAAATCTAAGAACATCAAGATCACCTACAAGAACCTAAGACATTAGATCGAGAACTTATAGCAAGCTCGGTGGAAAGGATAATTCGTTGGTTGAAGCTTCCAACTTCACTCCGGCGTTCCCACCTCAGGTAGACGCGTTTAAATATCATAATGCCGAGATCTCGTGTTAGGCACTTATTCAAAGTCGCATTTTTCTCTACAAGGTGGCACGGATACTGCGTTGTTTAAGGTCAAACTTGGCTCCGTTCTACAATTCCGTGAATTTTGCGATGCGATCACGTTCAAGTCACACGATTCTTACATTAAGTGACGCGTAATTACGAATCACCCCCAACATCCGTGACTAAAGACATTCTATTCTTCTACGCGCGTGCATACGCGCTGAACTAAGAGCCAGAAATCACGTGATCTGATGCTGTTAAAACATGGAGAATGTTTATGAATACGCGCTGGCATAGAAATTGACAACAATAAAACCTCTAGAATGGAAATTAAGCTTCATGCAATGCACAATAACGGCACATAAATCGCACGCATTTTCACTTAGATGCACCTGCCAACGTCTAAAAATTGGGTTAGAATCAGTCACATGAGTAAATCGAAGCCTTTCATTGGTGATCCATGCCCCAACTTAGTTCCCTCGGATGTGCCGCGACCTTGAGTCAATTTCCATTCAAGCGAACTTCAGATAAACAGTTTATTTCTATGCGCGCTGGTGAGTGTTTATAGTTTGCACGTCGTCTACGGTTGTCTGCGTTGCCGCCTGAACTATGGATGAACCGCTAAGCATGTTCTGTCTTCCCTCAGCATGAAATTGTGGTCCTATCACATTGTTTAGCCTGTTACATGCAACATGAAACGCAAAGTCTTTATAACGGGACTATCGACAGATGTTGCAGCAATGTCACGCACAGCCGCGGATGTTTAGGGTCATGTGTAATTACGCGTAGTTTACGCGCGAATTACGCGTAATTGAGCGTGGCATGTCACCTAGTTTAGTACCAATATGGCTTTGTGAAGTTGTCATTGACAGGGAAAAAGTTAGCGCAAGAGCAAATGTTCATTCCATTCCAAAGAGACATTTTTCGCTGGCCACATTGCGATATTTGGTCCTTTCAACATTTCGTGCAACCCTGTTTTGTAAATTATATACAATTTATCGTTTTAAACTCAATGTTGTCCAAAATAAAATTCTCCGGATTTTTTCGGGAATCCGGACGGCGCATTTCCGGTTAAGTCCTAGTGTGAAACCACGCAAAGTGCCTGCCCACATTCGTGTACAATTGCATTAATTTAAACGGCAATAAACGAGAGATAAATTTAATTTCTCCATCATTTCCAACACTAGAAACATCAGTGCTGCAGTTTCGTTGAATCTACGCATGAAATTGGATATCATTAAAGGCAATCAGGCTCATAATCCAATGTCAAATTCCATCATTATAAATGATATTTGTCCTCTTAGTGATGCAGTATTCTCTGCAGGCATACAGGTATTGTATGAAATCATTAATTTTGAATGTGATAATGAAATTCTCGAATTACCTTATTAGATAATAATTTGACGCCTTGCATGAAGGAGTATAAGTAGCTGTCACTTACCAGCCATTATTCCTTCTGTAGGCGGAAAAGAGATACATGTGGTATGATATCACGTGGAAGCTGTTCTTAAAAATTCAAAGATGAATAATTAGTATCAATGACAATGCAATTACCGTGATTTAAATGATATGATTTAAAGTCTATATCTCAAGATTATTTTGGTGTGGGAGTTCTTGACTCATGATCAATGCAGGTTACAAATTTTTTGATGCTGGAACGACCAAAATGCTTCCATGACGTCAATATTCACACACGAGGAAGTTTCACATCAGCAGTTTTTAGATGCTTGTTAAGTTGTTGAGTTGTGTGCAGTTGACCGTTAAAAACATTGTTAGCATGAGAGCATCGTAAAATAGGTTAAAAGTGTAAATTGAATGAAATCGCACAAATTGTAGTCAGAATTCGAAAAAACTACATCATCTGAAAGCTTAATACGAGCCTGATTCAATAGTGATAATCCTAATTTTCTGCATTGCGTAGTTTCATCTGTAGGCATCGATGAATTGAATGACCAAACATTCATACTTTTAAGTCTTCTGACCACAACTAGATATTGGGATTGGGGTCTAATCCCGGGACAGTCAATCCCGGGACTTGAGGGTCAAAATCCCGGGATTGAGAAATTAACAATATCGCTGTATTCCGTCTAAAGTGAGAAAAATTGGCGAAGGCAAAACTACCAGAAATCCATACACGATAAATATAGGTTGCAACTTAAATGTGAGCTTGTCGTTCGCAAAACCTAGCAATATTTGAAAGCGTGACAATTTGAAGATGAACATTGGCGTGGAAGGCCTACACAATACCGGGATTAGGAATCGAGCTTATTCCTCTTGATTGAGATCTTTAGGAGACGACAAAAACATAGTGTGGAATTGCCCACTAGACCACAGTTTTGTTTACATTATTAGCCTCTCGCTAACTCAATCCCAGAATTATTCTCGTGTGATCACAGTTGTCATTCACTGCGTTAGCTCAGCCTAAGGTAAAAAGGCGTATGTAAAAGATTCTTCAATCGCGGAATTCCGAACTTGGGGTTTCGGAATCTCAATGTGCTGGTGCAATGCATTCAGGAAACAATTGTGCTTTTGATCATCTTGCCATTTTACTTGTAGCTACAGTTGGTATGCTCATACTTTGTTCATCTCGATGCCGGTCAGAGCTTGCAATTCCGAATCCCGGGATCGAGAAAAGGCGGGATTTTGTAGGCTGGCTCCAATCTCGGGTCTTCAGGTTAAAATAAATTGCAGATTAAAATTGTAAAAATCAGGAATTTGCAACTGTTCCCTGCTACTCTCAACGTATTTGTCATCAATTTGTGCATAAAGCGGAATAAACTTGTCAATCGCAATATTGTAGGTAATTAAACCGACTTTCAGCGATTCTGGCTCCCTGCTATTCCCACATCCCGGTATCCCATATTATTGACATACAACGTACGTGGTGTGATCCAAAATGTCCCGGACTAACCTACTTGCAGATAACCTGTGATAACGAATACTACTTCAGATGTAAATTTAGGTCTTTAAGGCATGAGAAATATGGTCGCCGAAATTTTTCCGGTCAGTTTTCTATTTTTAAAAAATTTTCAAACATTTTTGTCTGAATTTCAAGATTTTCCTATAAATTCTAGCGATTTAGAATTAATATATTTAGATTAACTTGACAGTTAAGCTATCACTAATAACCTGACTAATAATTAAAGGAAAAACAAATGTTTTGTTCCAGAAAACAGTTTACTTTTCAATGTATGAGCCGTTAGCATTCGTCACTTTTTGCCAACGAAGTCTCAATTCACAAAAAGCTTTATGAAAAAATTCCGGTGTCAAAGAATCAAAAAACTCAGTAACTGCATCCCGCAGTTCAACTGGCGATTCAAAATGGTGTCCACGAAGATGCTTTTTGAGGAATCTAAACAGATAGAAGTCACTTGGGGCCAAGTCAGGTGAATAAGGAGGATGGCTCAATAGTTGAAATCCGTTTCTCGTTAAGGCATTGGTTGTCTCCTGCGAGGTGTGAATCGGAGCATTGTCATGAAGCAAGTAGAGGGGAATGTTTCGTGGCTTTCTTATTTTCTTCCTCGCTTCAGATAACAGATTGGAATAATATTCGCTATTGATTCTTACTCCTTTATCCGCAAAGTCAACCAGTTGGATTCCCGAAGCGTTCCAAAAGACCGTCAGCATCAACGACCGGCGATGTGATGTTCCGGATCGCATTTTCAAAGGGGCAGACTCGCCTGATTTTCGCCACTCTGCAGATTCTCGCTTACTTTGAGGCAGATACAAACTTAAAGGTGTTTCATCCTCTGTAAGGATGCAGTTCAGAAACTGATCTCCGTGCATTTCGAGGAGATCCAAATTTGACTGTGCCGCCAGAAGTCTGTTCTCCTTCATTTCAGGTGACAGAAACTTCGGTACGAAACGTGATGCCAGTTTGCGATATCCAAGTCTTTCGATGATGTCATGACAGGAGTGATAACTGATTCGCAACTCTCTTGACAACTCACGGATGGTTATCCTTCTGTGTGCTGTAATCACTTCATCGCACTGACTCGATTTCTCTTCCGGAATCTCCTGCGGCCGACCAACAGTTGAAAAATCTTGCTCCACAGATTGTCTTCCGCGTTTAAATTCGCTTATCCAGAAATAAGCAGTAGTTCTCGATGGAGCTTTGCTTCCATATGCCAGGCTTAATTCCTTTAGAATGTCACCATTAGCGAAGCCGCGGATCAGGAGGTATCGTATCACACTGCGATATTCGACTGAAGACACGCTTGTCACATCCATCATGAAAACTGATAGAACAAAGAACCATCGTTGACACGGATTTCTTAATGAATGCGTGCTGAATGAACTTCACTGATTGATATCGTAACACATGAAGCAATTAACAAAAGACGTGCAATATTCATGGCAAAGATATCCGTCAAATAAGGTACAAATCAAAATCAATCTAACTATAACAATAAGACAAATCGGATCTCGATCAATTCAGAAAATACAGAAATTCATGTTAAAATGTAAAAATATTTTTTAAAAATAGAAAACTGACCGGAAAAATTTCGGCGACCATATTTCTCATGCCTTAAAGACCTAAATTTACATCTGAAGTAGTATTCGTTATCACAGGTTATCTGAAAGTAGGTTAGTCCGGGACATTTTGGATCACACCACGTACGCATGTGCTTTACTAGAGCATATTTACTATTCTGCTCAATCCTGGAATCCCGTGACGGAGATTTTCCGCGATCGTGGAATCTCTACCCACTAAATATGATTAGAAAACATAAAGGGCTTAAGTGCAATTACATATACACGTATGCTAACATAACTATAATATATAGGCTACAATATTTAATTAGAAATTCAAGGAAAAATCCAAAAGCATTTGAAAATCTATTTGTTTTCCATTAGTGAAGTAGTAAAGCATTCATACTTCAGTACCAAAATAACAACTAAATTAAGAAATTAATCCTGGGATTTCGGGAAATGCACAAACCCACGGAATCCCGGTATTGCTGTCCTTACCGGTTTAAAATGCTATTAGTATATATATATATATATATATATATATATATATATATATATATATATATGTTTTGTAATTGGATATTGGATATTTACGATTCTACTCAATTCCAGGACTAATCCCGGAGATTTAATCCCGACATTGCGGGATTGAGATTGTCCGGGATTTTGAAATCCCTAGCCACAACTGACGAAGCACATCCTAAATGCTCTGACAATTTAAAGCATTAAACGCATCATTTCACATAGCATGAGGTTAATGGAAATTGAGAATTTTCATTCTTCATCAATGAAAAAACTGTGTCAGACTTTTTCAGCGTCATGTTTTCGGCAAAAGTTATCAGTATTGTATTGCATCTCTTAGTACATTCTATAAATCTCGCAATCTTTACATCACGATGAAGCTGAATGATATCTCACATTATCTGCAAAATTTTTTTTAAAAAATGCTGTCGTCTTCGTGTTAAAATCCGACATCGAAGAAAACGCTCAATTTTCTTTCGGAAGGCCTGCTGACCTCAACTGACCACTTAAGAAAGTTATGTATGTAAAAAAGTATGATTGAATATAGAATATGATTATTTATAAATGCAATACATACATAACAGGGACTCAAGAATCCTCGTATCTGACATTGGCCGATTTGATTTCGTTATTCCGTCTTTATTCGGAATTGCAGAAATCTTTCATTTGCGATGAATCAGAATGAGCGATTCTAACTTGCGTAAATACGATGAGAATAATGTGTCTCAAGATTTTATACTTCATTATTTCAAGGGAATGTAATTCTGTTAATCTGAGTAAGTAAAATGTATGTCAAAATAATCTGTGGAACATGTGGTTTCATATGGTACATCGTTTATTACATTAAATGAATTGAATGAAGACTAAGAATTATACGGTACACAGTATATCTCATAAACACAGCAAATGCTTGATAACTGTCTATCTGTGTGCTCACCATTGCTATTTTTATGACTATAGTCAGGATATGGGAAGCCACACTCTTTCATTCAAAAGATCGTAGACTGAAACTTCAACCATGCACTCAGGGAAGACACATGCGAACGTATGATCAAATGACACGCTGAGTAAAGAATTGGCCTTCCTGAAAGGATTCTACTTGACAATGACAACCCACTCGAATTCATCCATTAAAATAAGTCACTTGCTATCAAAGTGATGGAATAGGGTCCCGTCAGAGTATGCTATATGAAGAAAATGAATCAAATAAACTGTGCCTACGACATGGATGGATAGAGCATATACGGATGCGACACTAGAGAAAATTGAAAGTTCGTGAGACCAACAGTAGGCCGCAGAAATTTCAATGCGATACACACGTTCAGTACATCCATTGAGAGCGTTCAGCATGGAAATTACAAAAAAATAATATCAAATTCGCACTATTCATCGAAAAATAATATTAAAAAAACAAATATATAATAATTTCGCTAAGTTTTTCAATTTCTCTGTTAGCAATATTCACTTAAAACCAATATAATGATGATGTTTAACAAAGAAATTGATCAACAGGGATTGCAGCAGTTGACCGGTTAAACTCTCCTGGACCGGCTAATTTACGTTAACCGCTTAACCGTGGTTAAATAGAAATACTTATCTTTTATGAAAATTCAGCTAACCATCCTAACACTAATCCATTATAAACTAAGTATGCTGTATGATCCCCACATCCAAAACTTCAGACAAACGCGCGCTCAAGAAATGCACAATTACGAGTTATTATTTCGAATCTCGAAGTTGACCCGCTGGATTGGTGGAGGACAAATGGATGTTCTTTTCCAAAACTGCGTAAACTCGCCAAAAGGCACCTGAACACTTGTTCTCAGCGCATGGAAAAATATTCGATAAAAAAGAATGTGCTCAACGAAGGGAACGGCAAACGAAATATTGTTTTTGACCTACAACTCTGGCTGGGTGAAAAATCTAACAGTTCCCGACAATTAGTCTATAACTTGTTTTTGTTTCATTAACATTAAAATGTTAAAATTACGACACTCTGATCACAATACTATGATACTAAGGTCATACTCAATTAGGATTTGCGCCGTAGTTAACTTATTCTGATATGTACAGGGGAATGTAAGTAAATTCCAGCATATCTCATTCGTCATTGGTCAATACATCTCAAACTGATACAAAAGCTGAAAATGTAGATGAGGAATTTCATACTCCATATCTGCCATGGACGAAAAGCACAACTTACACCTATAACTTCCTCTAAAGTTGTTCTCAATCGACTAACGGCAGCTGATTGAATGGCAAGCTGATTGTCGGCCTAGTGAGATGCCTCGAGTCTCAGCTGTATAGCGTGCTGTATATGTCAATGGAATAAGGGCCTAAATGCAAAAAGGAAATGAGATTAAAGTCACTGTGATTGAAAGTTTATTCGTCTTTTCGTAGAATACAGTTTATTAAGTCACATAATAATATGCCCTCTTTGATAATGTACGCGTGATTCAAAACTTTACATTGCTTTTTCCGCTTGATGCTAATACATTTGGTGAGCACGACTTAGTAGAAAAATATGGAGCAGCCACTGACTTGCGCAGGAAATTGCATACAACTCAAGTATAAAACAAGTACTATACTCAAGTATATACTCAAGTATCTCATAAAACACAAACATTCTGAGTGAGCTTACTTTTGAATTACATGTATTCATAATAAGCCACGGCATGTTTTCACAATCATCTGCAAAGTAATGAATGACATGCTGTTGAAGATGCGTAATTTTGGATGACTGTGCTTCTATAACTGCCTTTTGAATGACTGGTAACTGTGGCCATCAGTCATCCGTGAATATTAGCTGTGTCGAACATGCATGTACGTAGATGCTGAACAATCATTTCAAGTCAATACATATGTCAACTCGATGCTACGTTTCAGTTATTATTTCTTATCAGGGGAAGGCGACATAATTTTTGGTAACCATGAGATATCATTTTCAGATATCAACGGATTTTTTTATATGATTTTTGTCGAGAGTTTACACCCGGGGTGCGCAACTTGCTTTCGTCAAGGGCCAATTTTTTTGGGCGAAGTATTGGCGGTCCACTTTCATTTTTCATTTCAGATTTGTGAAACTTTTCAGGCAGTATTCATACTTTTCAATGCAATTGTCTTAAACCCTAACTTCATCTTCATTCATTAGTTTCATTAGTTCATTAGTTTGTTTTCTCTGATTAAACAAAAAGTACTAAGCCCACAGTCATAATTTTTGGCATAGAATGTCTTCAGGTCATTTCCTCTCATCTTCATGCACCCTTGTCTATAAAGCTAGACACATTTAGATTTGGCCAGCCTCTTAATGTCGACAAACACAAACATTTTGAGCTACGTTATCCACATCCAACCACATTCTCACATACAATGCCGATTAGATGCATGATAAAAGGCACATGCACATCACAGAAAATGACCTGAAGACATTCCATGCCAAAAATTATGACTCTGGGCTTAGTACTTTTCGTTTAATCAGAGAAAACATAGAAAATTTCATTTTAGCCAAAAACTGCAATCTGCGTCCCATTGGATTTACATGTGTTTTTCTTTCACCCTGTCTGACAAGAAGAGGAACTCACTAGAACTCGGCAGACGTGCCGATTCGTAGTAGGCATAGGGTATACATCATTCTGTGAAAGTCTCACTTTCGGTCTCGCTCCCTGGAGAAACTCGATCTGGCTGCCGGACTATTATCACAATGTTTTCGTGAATATATATCGGATACGCTTGCAACAGGAACAATTTGAACTGACGAGAGACAGGAACCTCCATCGAAATTATGTCGTAGAACAGAGAATGGATAATCAGCAAAATCAGCTTTTTCAGAGACGATTTTAACTCTAAGTAATGAAATATTGCAGTCGACCGTTATTGTTCCATCTATTCTTTTAGCTAATTGTCGTTCAGTATATCCAAAATTGTATGAGGTTCGAACAACTTTATTTTTGAAAACTGTGGACGCATTTGTCGCAACTGAATCGTGGTTGAATGACTTCCATGATTTGGATATTGTTTCCATTGATGGATATGTTGTGATGGATGTGTGTCATCGTGCCGATCGTTTGAACAGGATTGGAGGTGTTGTAGCTATCTGGATAAAAGTATTTTTCCGGTTCAACGCATTCCGTGTCATTATCCGTCAGATTTTGAATGTTTGATGTTGTGTTTCCACTTCTCACGAATCATATTGGTAGGGTTATGTTTACCTCCTGTCACATGTGTTCGCGATCGTGCTATGCTTAATGATTTTAAAACGACACACTTGGATAAATCTCTAGAAAGTTTACCTGATTATACGATAGCTGTTTGTGGTGATCTTAACCGATTTGACACAAAAAATATCGAGGACTCCTTTTGTCTATGTAATCTCAGTGATTTGCCCACTTATGGAGATTCTCAGCTGAATTTTATTCTGATATCTGAGTCTTTGAGTGAATTCCATCTTGAAATATGCTCGAAGATTGATAAGTCAAAAATTCCCCATTCGTCTTTGTTTGCTACTCCCTTCATCAGAACGAAAGATCCTCATAGCATTTTCAAAAGGGTCTATGACTTGCGATCGCTATTGCAAACAATAGCGTAATTACTTCGATCACTCAACTATTTCATGTAGGATGTTTTGACATCACTGTTGAAGTGGTGTGTTCTCCCTCTGCAATTCTACCCAGTTGTTGTCAAGAATCCGGTAATTTCATTCATCTTCTAAGCTTGTGCCTTGTCTAGCTTGATATGTAGACCTCAGATTAACAGAATTATATTCCCTTGAAATAATGAAGTATAAAATCTTGAGACACATTATTCTCATCGTATTTACGCAAGTTAGAATCGCTCATTCTGATTCATCGCAAATGAAAGATTTCTGCAATTCCGAATAAAGACGGAATAACGAAATCAAATCGGCCACTGTCAGATACGAGGATTCTTGAGTCCCTGTTATGTATGTATTGCATTTATAAATAATCATATTCTATATTCAATCATACTTTTTTGTTCAAGAAATTCAATTAAATTTTCAAGTCAAAATTTCAGATTGCTTCAGACATTTAAAATACTTGCGTTTGTCTCTGAACACCAGACCATTTGCATTTTTTGATAAAGTCATTAAATAAGGAGACAATAGAATAGTTAATGCTTTTTGTGTGTTAAGAAATCATGAATACAGGATTCACAAATGCTTTTTATTTTTTGTTAAAAACGGCGTGTGTTGAATACGACATTTTGTAAAAACTGTATTTCAAAAAGAGCAACATGAGTTGAACCACAATGTTCAAATAAAGTATCAATGAAAATAGTTGTTCATTAATCAACGAACATTCATTCAGCATATTTCAAACGAACATTTTACCGCCTCTGTGCCTTTTCAATGTGATCTTATTCTACTTATTTAATGCTCCCTCTACTCCTCTGTTCACTTTCTACGCAAAGACTGAAATAACTTCTTTGTCGTCTTTTATTTATAATTGTCTTAATTTATTTGCCATTTTAGGCGGTAAATTGAGAGTAGGACAGAGGAAAGAATGATGCTGTGATCATCTGAGGGAAACGGAATATCGTTAAGCTTGATTGTGTCTTTCCATCAAAGATAATCCGTAAGAGTTTCTAATTTGGATTTCTTTAAAAATTCTCCTTGCAAGTCGATACACGAATGCTCTTTGTCTAATCTTAAGTGCTCACACTTGTTCATGAGAAGATCTGTATACAATGTACTTGCATTTTTTCAGTGATTTTTATACTCAAACCTGAATCGACAGATTTTTCGGAGAATAGGGCCATATTAGACCTGCATCAAATTCGTGTTAAAATAATATGAAGGTAATAGATGCACTACTCATGTCCATGGATAAATCTAAATAAACAAGAAATAGCACCACAATGTAAAAGCAGTCCGGCATTCAGACTTCAATGTATCTTACATGAAATTCCCACCTTTGCTAATGTGCGTTCATCAATCTAATATAAATCCACTATTATAAGTAGACGATTTCTGTCTCATAATCACTTCTTACCATTGTCATCTTAAAATAATAGCTGATAATAGATCCCTTATTTTGAAAAGAAAGCTTCGTTTGCTATTTTGCATGCATCACGGTATGTATATATATAGGCCTACTATGGGTCCTACTGTATAGCCGACATGAAACCATTTGATAGTAGATTTTAGATACAATTGTGGCGCCGGTGGCCTGTACATTTGAGAAGGATCAAGGCTGCCAATAACATCTATTGATATTTACTTACAAAGGCGTGAAAAACTACGCGAGAGCTTTCGCGGTGTCTCTTCAACAGACGCAAAGCCGCTGAAGTAACTAACAGTGTTCACACACAGTTAGATGAACCAATCACAATAGAGCATGACGCATGACGGAGAAGACTATGTGTGTGTAGATAAACCGTAGAGATAGATTCATTTGCGTGTGGGTTAGTCTAGAGCGGACAATCTCCTATCCCAGCTTTTGGTGACAAGCGACAGAATTCTACGTAGAGATTCGTCTCTCTCTCTCTCTTTCTCTGGCTTGTGTAATTGGTCAAACACGCGCATTGTGTTAAGGTTCGTTTATCTTTCAGTGTTTGAATATTGAACTGCAATATGCTTCATTAGAATATTGCGGTTCAATCATAGATAACCTCAACACAATGATATTGCAATTCAGATCTCAGAGCGACGGCCCTCATCAGCATTACAGCACATTGCGGTTCAGATGTCTGGACTGCAGACTGCAATATTATATTGCAAAAGTAGTAGGTCGTATTTTCTCTGAAGCGTTGTGGGTCTTAAAGTCCGGATGCCCTTCCTTCTGACTTCCAGTGACGTATTCGGGGCCCGACCTCTGAACCAAAAGATCGCTAGGCCAAGCGCTTAACCACTGTGCCACGGAGAACGAGGAATTAATTGGATTAAAATCAAATAGTTTTTCGACCGTTTCTGCAATGTCAGTGGCTAAAGTCAAGACGATATCAATGACAACTTCTTTTGAAAATGCTTCACATGCATTTACATGCATGTTCTACGGTTCATCACATGTCCATCCTTTTTTCTAGGAAAAGAAGAGATTTCGCGCGCAAATTTTCGATCACATCGCCTGATTGGCATAAATTGTTTCCAGGGTTATGTAAAGAAGCGGACGTAGTTTCCGCAAAATGTTAGGATTTTTTCGAGTGCAAAAATTTGTCCGAGAAGCAATCAATCCAATTCTTCCAAAAACGATTTCGCTTCATGAATCGATTCTACATTGCGTTGTTGATGGACTGGAGTCTCAAGCAGGTCAACCAATACCTCTTAAAGGCGAATACAAGCAGCATTTATCATGTTCCACTGACTTGGTCACAGAGTTTTCGAAACAGCCTTCAGGAACATGACGTTAGCATCCAAATTGGTTGGATATAGATGCGCAATTGACAAAATTGTGTCAGTGCTCTTATATCTATATCCACAACAAGAAATAAACGCATTATTTGATTTTTCAAATTTAATAGTTGTCGTGTGGCATGAGGGCCTAGCCTTTGTCCCAATGGACCTTATAACATATGGGGGAAAGCATGAACATCATATCAGAAAAATCTCGACTGGGAAAATTGTATAACTGACATATTTATGCTGCTGCAGCCCATTTGGCTAGTTTTCGCTATATTTTTCGACAGGGTGTCCCAAAGATGGTCCTAAATTTAGTCAAAAGCACTATGAATTCTTGCTTCCCTGAATCGCAATTTGCTTACAAGCCTAAGTTGAGCACTGCATTTACACTGATTTCTTTACATGACTGCATTACAAAATCTTTGCATGATTCCCATATATCCTCCTGTTTGCTACTTAGCTATGATTTCAGCAAAGCGTTTGATTCTATTCCGTGTGACATGCTCTTAAAGATTGCTGGTCTTGACTTTCCTTTGGTGCTGTCGGCAACTTACTTCGAATTAGTAGTGGTATACCACAAAGTTCCCTTTTGGGTCCTTATCTTTTTGTGATTTACTGCTATGACTTCCAACCAGCATGCATTTTTGATACAGCATGCTGATGATGTCTGAAGTTATTGATCAGACATGATAATTTCTCAAGCATTTCTTCAACAATCAGAAGAGGTCATTGTTGTATTCGTCGTTAGTCCTCAGCGAATAAGTTGACGTTGAATGAGGCAAAATGTTTCACTGTAAGTTTCATGAAGAAAAGATCTCCAAATATTTCATGTGATTTGCCTTTTCCGTCAAGGAAAGAATTCAAATTTCTTGGAGAAACTTGATCTGATGATCTAACATGGACAAAACATTTTGAGCAACTTGAGACACGCTGCTCACGACGGCTGTATTTTTTGCGTGTTTTGAAACCGGTCCTATCCCATAACGAATTATGGTTGTTGTACAATTATATGATAGAAAGTATATTTCTGAACTGTGCACCTCTCTTTGGGCATTTATATTTAAAGTGTTCTCATATTGTAGATCAGTGGTGGGCAACGCGCTCCTTAAAAGACAACCGCTATGTATACAATGCTCTGCATGCATTTACAAAAACAATTATGTCATATTCCACCACAATGCATAGTGCAGTATTCCCTAAAATTACGCTCAAAAGTGCTCATTAAAGGAATTTTCAAAAACCTATTTCTGCCTTCTTCCTATTCCCAACTTGGTTGCCCGTCACTGTTGTAGATAAAACTTTTCGTCGTGAACGTCGTATTATCTGTTCTTCACATTGTTCGTGTCCCTTTGCGAATTGCAACCATTTCTTCAATAAATACAAGTCATCTTACAAGAAGCTACTCTGGTCAGCGAACTCACTTCACCATCCTTTACACTCAGCAGTTAAAGACAATCGAGTTTCTGATCCTACAGCTTTGACGACCAGGAGGAGGAATTATTTTACTGCATATTCAGCATTATTTACAAATTACAATGGACTTGAGTCAATTTTATAAGTCGCTATTCCACAGAGAATTTGTATTTTGTATAGCCTGTCTTCATTGTCCTTTTGATTTCCATTTCATTGAATGAAGGAATTATTATTCCCCCACCGGGTGTTAATTGACTCACCAGACACTCTACTGTCGCCTTCCCTGCTGACACGATGCCTCACAAAAATGACTGCGTGGTGCTTCCTTGACACGTGATAGGCAGTTTCAAAGTTCCGTTTAATCAGACTACGATTGTGTGATTAACGACAGATGCCTGCTAACCAGAGTAGGGTTGTTTCAATCAGCCGCATTCTGCTTAACCACGATGTATCGACGCTCTTCCCAGGTCTGCAATAATACAGGGTGATTCAGAAGTCGCCATACATAGGGAAAACCATCTTTTTATCCAGAAATACATATATTAGAGCAACAAAACAAGAAAGTAAAGCATGGAGTGAACTAAATCAAGTGCTCTATATGAGCACCCTCCAGTAAATGGAAGCTTCGAACGCGTTCTTCCCAATTGCGTCGCACTTTGGTGAGAATGTCAGGAGAAATGCTACTGCAGGCACCATGCATGGAGAAAAGCACCATCCTGTTAGAAATACGTAGGAAAATCTCCATTTTCCGTCAAAATGGGATGGCATGACATCACTGCAAGAAGCTTCAGATATCTTTCAGCAGTCAAGCTGTCTTCGAAGAAAAAGGGTCCAATCATCCTGATATTCCACAATCCGCACCACACCATCAACCTCTGAGCACCTTGCATGTTCGATGGATCCATCCAGTGCGGATTGACATCACTCCAGTATCGAATGTTTTGCCGGTTAACTTCTCCATTGACACAAAATTGGCCTCGTCCGAAAAAAGGATTCCACTGGAGAAGTCAGAGTCCTTGTCCATCTCGAAAATGGCCCACTCGCAAAACTCCATGCGACGGTCCGGGTCGTCCTCGGTAAGGTGCTGCATCCTTTGGATCTTAAACGGATGCCACTTGTTCTCCTTCGTAATGCGGACGATGCTGGACTGACTGACTCCGATTTCTGCAAACAACCGACATGTACTTTTGGTTGGACTGTTGGCGAAAGCGGCCAGAACATTCGTAGTGGTGTCCTCATCAGTTGATGTACGTGGACGGCCACTTCTTTTTCTATCTTCCACGCTCCCAGTTTCCTTGAACTTGGCGATGAGTTTTGCGACAGCATCGTGAGTGACCTGTGAACCGCCGCTGTGCCGTGCGTTGAATTCTGCAGCAACCTTGCGACAACTTCCCGTTCCAGATAGGAGAACACTTTCGATACGCTCTTCTTTTGACAAAGGCATTACAGACAAGACAAGAATGACTTGACTTAGCATTCACCTGACCGCATTCTGACTTTGCTTTTAACCATTTCGATTTCTACGAATACTAATCACCTCTCAAGACTCAGAAGAACAATATCGAAATCGATGACTACGAACTACGAAGCCTTAGCTTTGGAACAAAGCATGTGTGAATTCAGCACCATTCATGCGTGCAACTCTTGATAGCATGCGACTCGGTGCACATGGATGTCAAACAATGTCCTATCAAAACTACCACACTGCAACCAAGATGTGGTCAATCGGTCAAATTACGTGTACAATAATGAATTCTAACGTAATTCACGGAAATACACGTATATCTGTACAAATAATCTCAAGATTACACCACGCAAGAACTTGGCGACATATTTTTGTATTTTCTCTATGTATGGCGACTTTTGAATCACCTTGTAGTAAGCGTCTCTAGCATGAAATGGTCGCTGAATATGAAGGATGAATCCATCTAACAAACCTACCACAAACCGAATCTCTCCAGTTTGATTATTCGATAATTGATCAGAGTTTGGTAAAGAAACATATCTTTGTGCGATTGATGCCATCCACTCGGATACCAAATGAGTATGTAAATGGGAAGTTTGTGTCACAATTCTAGCTGATCGCCCCAATTGACAAAAGTATCCACCTCCAGACAAAAACTCCACAATATTGTTCGCCATCCTCTGACTTGTTGCCAGATGACAACCACGATGGTCCACAATTCTTTCGCCATGAGATTCATTTCCTAACTGTTCCAATTCACTTCGTGACAGGCGAAAAGTTATCATATTCTGATTCACTTTGAGCTTGAGCGCGTTTATATGGTGCCGATTCAGTTCTCGAGGATTGGATTACACCGGCTCCAGGAAGAAAAACGGCTGTCATTTCCTCAACTGATTTCAACTGAACCGAGACTTTGAAACCTGACACGTTTAATCGACTTTCCAACGACCTGCTCGTTGAACAAATAATGCATTGCGGAGATACGAAAAACCTGCGTTCATTCAACCCGATACGCTCGTTGAACCAACCGGATTCTGATTGTTTATTATCTTCCTACCGGACACCGGTTGTAACTACTGTAATGGGATTGAACGAGCCAAACAACCGTGTTTCTAGGATAGATTTCAAAATTTCGGTTAGGTTGGACAGAAAATGTTATTGATGTCATTGCCCTTTTATTTAATCGGAATCGGGTTAGTTCCATCGCAGTCCGGTTGATTCAAACCAATCTACAGAAACTTTGAAATCGCCTGATGTGTTGCGCATACGAAGTTGAGGAGGTTTCGTATACGAAGTTTCATCTTGACTACAATTGCATGAAAGTCTTGCAACATAATAGGAGCAATCTGTCCAAAGCATGCCGGTGTAGTTCGCATGTAAAATTGAAAGCGAATGATCATTGGAGGAAATTCCATTATTGAGAGAAATTTAAACAACATTTGCCGGTTACGATTTAAGTTTATGAGAGAATTTATAAATTTACATAGAATATCTTATCAATGTCACTTCAAATTTTAAGAAGTGCATGATTTGAGAAAAATGCGTCATCTTCGATTTTCAAATAAAAGATTGAAACTGCCGAAAATATACTCGATCTAAGTCTCATGTTCATTAACTCATGTAATATCCCATCACTCATGTTGATGCTTTATCTTATATTCCAACGCCCTTTTTGCGCAGATGGTACTGCAATGCATTGTATTCTGGTCGCATGTACAGCATTGACTGAATAAATCTTGTTCATGATTAACTACTGTTGATTGTTTGGGAGCTATACTTATGTTTGCTTCTTAATATGAATAGATTGACGCAAATTTGCCGATGACGACATCTGCATACAAAAATTCCGCCCATTAAAGCGGTATACGCCTATGTTTAATTTAAACAAGAGGTGATTCCTTTCTATAAAGCAAACAGTTGATCTAAAAGTAGCTTGGAAACGAGATGAGACAGTTGATAGTTTGTCACACATCACGATCACGGCTGAGCACACAATTATATCCTCAATCAACGCGGAAATTATGTTTTAACTGGTAGCAATGTGACACGTGTACCACTTGTGTCGCATGATTCAATGCAGCCAAAACCAACGGCCGAGAGACACACCTCGAGAATGTGTAAACCATATTTAGTTTGTGTTGAGGGAGATAGCAGAGTTCATGTTTTTCAATGGCACGTACCAAGCAAACTGCACGAAAATTCACTGGCGGCAAAGCCCCACGTAAGCAGTTGGCCACTAAGGCTGCCCGCAAGAGCGCTCCAGCCACCGTCGGTGTGAAGAAACCACATCGTTACAGGCCCGGAACTGTCGCCCTTCGGGAAATCAGAAGGTACCAGAAGAGCACTGAACTCTTGATCCGCAAGTTGCCCTTCCAGCGACTTGTCCGTGAAATCGCACAGGACTTCAAGACCGATCTGCGATTCCAGAGCTCCGCTGTCTCCGCCCTCCAAGAAGCATCTGAAGCTTACTTGATCGGTCTCTTCGAAGACATCCAACTTGCCCGCCGTATCCGCGGAGAACGAGCTTAAACAAAAACATCTGATGAGAACGCCGATGTATAATACAGATTATAAAAGAAATATGCACGGATCTTCGGCCTTGTGCCTTCTTGGTGCGATGTTCATCACCACCAAGAAGATCGCACTAAGAAGGCACAAGGCCGAAGATCCGTGCATATTTCTTTATAATCTGTATTTTAAACGGGATCAATAAAGACGTACGGAGCCACCAAGAAATTTGGTTCTTCATATCAACGATGACTGTGCTCCTGAAAAACCTGATGAACCATATTCAATTAGTCACTACCACTTCAGAGAGCCACAGTGGTGGTGAATCATCTTTGCCTGCGAATCTCGGTATGTTTTGAGGCATATGAACGGATGAGAGCTCGCCGCTATCGACAGAGGCTCTTCACAGCGACTTGATGTTCGAAACTACTCCTTATGGTGACGGTTCAGTCATGGTGTGGGGAAGTATGCCCTGCAACGGCAAGTCACCTTTAGTCATCCATCCATGCACTCTCAGTGGTCAGTGCTACCGGCAGATCCTGGCTGATCATCTGCTTCCATGGGCGGAGGATGTCCTTGGACCACGAGGAGCAGCCTGGTATTCCGGCAGCCAGAACGAGTTTCTGCAGGGAACGAGGCCGAAAATGAGACTTTCACAGAATGATGTGCACCCTATGGCT
Organism: Prostheceraeus crozeri; assembly: GCA_907163375.1. Taxonomy (NCBI): domain Eukaryota; kingdom Metazoa; phylum Platyhelminthes; order Polycladida; family Euryleptidae; genus Prostheceraeus; species Prostheceraeus crozeri. The sequence goes on from CAJQUW010015066.1 coordinate 56,749, forward strand.
ACTACGAATCTGCAAGTTGATTTTACGTTCTACTGCCAATTTTCCTCTTCATGTCAGATAGGATCAAAGAAAAACGCAATTATTTTCGGCAAAAAGTGAAATTTTGTACATTTTCTCTTAACAACTGAAAAGTACAAAGTCTGGAGCCATAATTTTTGACATGGAATGTCACGTACATGTGATAGGAAATGACCTGAAGACATAAGCTGCAATCTGCATCCCATTGAATTTACATGTGTATTCTTTGATCCTGTCTGGCAAGAAGAACTGGGCAAAACTCGGTAGACGTGCAGAATCGTAGTGGGCATTGGGTGTACATCATTCTGTGAAAGTCTCATCATTTTCTGCCACGTTCCCTGCAGAAACTCGTTCTGGTTGTCGAAACATGGAGTCTGCAGGGCGACAAAGATCCTCTCATCGCTCACAAGTTGTGCAGGAGGATCGCTTGGTCACTACGTAGGTCAGATTTGAATCTCATTGAAAACCTGTGGCACGAAGTGGGATGGCGAGAAAGCAAAACGTGATCCTCTTGCCAATCCCGCTCAACTTGCTTGTGCTCTCCTCGAAAAATGGGAGGCTGTTCCTCAAGACGCCATCCAAATTTTCATACTGAACATGGAGCGTCGAGTGCAGCAGGTCACACAGGCCAAACGCGGACACACGTCGTATTGACACCGAATGTGCATATTTCACTTTTATATACATAAATTTCGCACAACATAACATTGATTATATCAAAAAAAATTTTACTGAATATAAGATGTATTGAAAAATTTTCTTGTCCATTCCACTTTACACTCGATTATGGTTGTCCCAAAACGTCGTGACTTTGACTTTATCTTTTTAAAAAAATCAATACATCTTCTATTCAGTGTGGTATTTTAAATATAATTTACTTCTTCGAAGTTTTTGAACGCACCCATCAATATAACATTGCAATGGACAGCACGCACATGATAATCATTTTTCATTTCCAAATGATCAAAAATGGTCTTTCTATTATGACAATACTCATTGCACTTCACGTCATGCCTTAACTTCTGCTAGTCTGAGATGTGTTCAGATAGCGTCTACTCAGTGTGCACTGCTTTGTCATGCAATAAAACCGATTTCGTTGAGACGTCGGTTTCTCATTTTTACATATTCAACTGTATGTTCTTATTTGAATAAAATGCGGAATGATATTCAGTGTTTACTTTTGTATATCGAATTGTTGTGAAATTGTGAATATGAAGCGATTCATGCATATGGATTGCCATGCTACAGCTACAACAAAATAGGAGTCAATGTCTAAATAAATTGTGCGCATGGTTCGCCAGTCCATGTAAAAATCATTACTTATCTAATACATTTCACTCGCTATTGATAATGCAGAGTCCATGCTCTTCTTCCAATTTCTATTCGCAAATAGAATGTCAGCGTACGAAATTTCCAAGCGATATTAATAAGCGATCATTCTTTTACTGGTCCGGACCTTGCAGGTAGACACACATGAAACAAAGAAAATAATGGGTCTAATTAAATTTTGATACTTCTAATATGAAGCCATTTTCATATTCAAGAAAAGTCAAGAAAGGCTAAGTCGGAATACGAAAATACACAGAAAAGATATCGCTTCGGTGGCGATCAAAAATGACCGGTCGGTTCTTCTAGTGTTAATATATTTCATTGGTTTTCAGATGCCGCATTGATTGATAATTGTCTGTGTAATGTAACGTATGTAACGTATTATGAAAGAATTTATCTGAGATTTCCATATAATTTGAGAAGCATACCCATGAAAATGCATGACTTGTATAAAGAAATAAAGAACTCTCTTGACCGTCATGTCAATAGAGTCAGCCGCAGGTACAAAGTTCCATTATCAGATTTTCAAGAATGGAGGACTAAAGTTATGACAGTCGCAGAGGATTGTTTAAGATTCATTAAGAACACGTATGATAATAATAGAAATAATAAGAAAAGATTCCCTGAAAGTTTAACAAAAGAAGAGGAATCTTACCTTCAATATTTGCACACTAATTTTATTGTGACTTCTGTAGATAAAGCAGCCAACAATTACGCATTTGTTTGTAAAAAGTTTTATGTCATGACATTGATCAAGGAGTTGGGGTATGACCTGAGTTCCTTTTCGCCAATTGGTAACCTGACGTATACACCTATAGAAAATAATGCTGCGTGTGTTATCAAGAACCATAGTGATATTTTGCGAGATGAGTTCGTCATAGTTTGCAACGATAAGAACTTAAAACTCGCTAAGCTATTTTGGATACCTAAATTACATAAAGTCCCTTACAAATTTCGTTTCATAGCAGAAGCAAAACATTGCTCTACAAAGCAGTTATCCATCCTGGTTAATAAAGGACTCTCTGTTATCAGAGATCATTTTAAAAGGTATTGCAGTTCAGTTTATAACAATAGCGGCATAAACTATTTTTGGAGTGTCTTATCGACATCAGAATTTCTTAATAAAGTCCAAAGTCTGGATGTTAAAAGCGCACGAGTGTTTGATTTCTCTACGCTTTATACTAACCTGGATCAGCGTGAAGTTAAAGAACATATTTTTAAATTACTTGACTTGATTTTTGATAATCATAACAGAAAATATTTATGTGTTGGTTATGATAACAGTTTCATGTCACGGTCTAGATATAACGGCTATACAACCTTTACGAAAGACAAATTCAAATCAGCAATTAAGTTTATTTTAGAAAATGTTTTTATAACGTTTGGTCGTCAAGTTTTCCAACAGACTCGTGGCATTCCTATGGGAGGGAATTGTAGTCCTCTCTTAGCTGATCTGTTTTTACTACACTGCGAATTTGTTTATATGCAAAACTTACTGAAAAATAAGAAGATGGGACTGCTAAACTGTTATCTAATCTGTTATCTTATTTTACTTCTAGATGCATCGACGACATTTGTATAATTAATTATAGACATTTTAACCAGATTATAAAGCATATTTACCCCGGTAGCTTGGAAGCGAGCTGAAGCGGTAGTAATAACAAAGAGGTTGAATACCTGGATGTTAAATTGAGCATTACTAATGATGGTTTACGAACTTCTGTGTATCATAAAGTAGACGATTTTAACTTTCCTGTTGCACTCCTAACATTCCCAGAAAATACATTCCCGTACAAAATGGGTAGCCAAGTATTTAACGGACAACTTATAGGATATGGTCAAATTTGTTCATCCCTTGATGATTTCGTGAAAAAAGCTTCTTCGACCTTCAGATTATTAGTTGCTAGAGGCTATAATCAAGATTCTTTAATCAATAATGCAGAAAGATGTTTACACAGGCATAAAGAGCTACTTTTGAAATTTGGGCTGTATTCAGCTAGACAATTTTCTAAGTTCAGTTTTCTGCTAACCGAATAATCAGATTTTCTTTTTTTTGCCGATTTTGACTTACACCGATTGTGACTAACCCGACTTTTGACTTTGTGGAAGCTGTACAGTTTTACTGTGCAGGGCACCGTTCAGGTGGGTTTGAGTGTTCAGGAATTGGGGCCGAACCACGAATCCTACTTGAGTTCCTGCTGATGACTTACTAGCTGATACAGGGAACACAAAACCAGTCCTTTTAAGGACTAATTTCATTTTATTTTCAGTATGTATTACAGTATTCGTTTGCACTAATTTTTTTGTTGCAGTCTACTCATTTATTTTGCATTAGTTTCTTGTGACTATCAATTTTATCTATTTATTCAGATTTATATTTTTTTACCTAATAATTTTCATTTGTGCTACTTATTTCCTTTCTTTTTTTTAATTAATTTATTTATTTATTCATTCAATTTCTTTTCCTTATTATTATTATTATTATTATTTCTTTTGCTACAATTTCAATATTTCATTACAGTCGTACTTCACTAATCAATTTCAGCAGTAAATCTTTCAGAATTTATTACCCATCACTTTCCTTTTTTTCTGTATTTTAATTGTTAGCACGATCTACACTTCGATAATTTCTTGGATACCTTATTTTCTATATTAAGTTGGGTTGCAACGTGAATAATTATCTCCTTTCCCATCTGCAGTGAATTAGGTGATTGATAGCATCTTCCGTCGTATGCAGATTACGGTTGTCATAATTGTTTGCGGATTGATGGGACACAAACCGGTCCTCTTGAGAGATAGATTAAATTTCATGAATAGTTAGACACCAATTGGTCCATTTATATCAAGTCTAGTTCCTTATTTCATTTTCTTCATGGAGTAGTTCCAGGTGAGACGTTGTAGGTCGATTCTAGCAAGTTCAGCACCCATACTGTAGTTTCACATGTATTTTATTTTCTTTTTTCTTTTCTTCAAAGTTCATTACAAATTTATTCATTATAGTTATATTTTGTACAGTAGGCTTAATTTTAGTTTATTTTGTGTAGTTGTAACTGAGATTCCTAGAGGATGATGATTTTCATTTAAATACTAATTGTATAGTTAATATTGCTCAAAAGGTGTTATGTCCACGTGTAAATCCTGAGAATAGTGGATTAATCTTTAATCTGTGAAGATTATGGAACGATAATTGGCCCATAAAATTCATGTGGGAAGAGTTCCGTCCTTTTTGCTCCTTTCATAAAGAAAAAACACATGTCACACAATGCTGTCATTATCATTTATCATAATGTTTCCTTCAAATATCATTGTTTGCAGTGTTCATCAGAATTAATTAGCATTTCGACTGCCGTCAAAAATACTGTGCTTACCTAATTCTGAAATAACCCTCGACACGTGTTTACTCTGCACTTGCAATGAAATTTGCCAGTAAACGTTTCTGTATGACAGACATGGAAAATTTTGGGAGTTTTTCGTGTCGAAGATGAATGATGAGCACGCCCACATTTGAAATTTTGATACATAATGTTAATGTTAGCCTGATGAGTCAGTTCAAGCATCCGCCTACAAGCATTCCACCATCTACGAAACATTCAAAATGTGAAGCGAGTTAATGATCTACAGTTTTGGGATATTTGTGCTGATGGTAAAACTGTTTCGCAAGAGTATAAAAGGTCTCTCAATAATAATAGTCACCTAGGGGAAGGGAGGGGCTGTTTAAATGATTATTGGCGATTGTGAAGGGGAGGAGGTCTTAAGGCAGTGATTACGCAATCGATTGAGGAAAAAAAGATTTTTTTAAAAAAATCCCTTTGTGAGGGAAACTCATTGCTCCCACTGCGTGAGTCTTTTAATTTCTTGTATACCCTGGTTATTCCAAAGTAAGTAATACTTTGGGTTGGTCGAATCTCGTTGAATACAAACAACCTGCATAGTTGGTGTACCCCATAAAGTAAAAAAAAAACACAAATTTTGGCATCACGATGCACACTTTGTTTGATGAAACAATGGTATTATAATATAATCATTTCGTAATAAGAAAGTGTAATCAAAACATTCCTTTACTTCCACATGCAACTCCAAATGCTTTTGCAGCTTAATAGAAATGTTTTGGTTTCGACTTCTTTGTCAAATAGATTCAACCTCAAAGTAACTGCGAAGAAACTGTCTGACAGAGCTGCATATAATATAATCATATAATTATTATGTATTAATTTAATTTAACTAATTTAATAATTAATATTATATATTATCATTATAAAATATATAATCATAAATGACTGCAGAAAATTATTCCTCGACTACTACTGCCCCATTAATTTCAATGATTGATGAAATAGCTATTGAATGACACTGTTGAAGTTCCTAAATTCTCTAACTTGTATTATTGCACCATTACAACTCTGTTGTTTGCATAACAATGCGACAGTTAAATCTTAATTGATAACCCCTTCATCGATTATCGATTCAATCCCTACTAAGCTAGGTCTCTTTGTTTTTATCAGTTTCGAATGCATGTCTCAATATTGTTCTTGGAATGAAAATTAAATGATCGAATTTTGAGATGCAACCTCAGTAGAAAACTGGGTGTATACACATTTCGTTCATAAAAAACAATACGTTCAGTTCTTCTCCATTTTTCAACTTAGAATGCAACTCGAAATGTGGTGATTATATTTTTACTTGTGGTTTCAAAAAATCAGCATTTATTGATTACTACTCGCACACTAGCTTAGACGAATGGTCAGTAGTGTGCTATGAACAGTATCCGAGGAAATATACTTCATATCCTAATTGCGTATCTCACTGCTTATGTAAACCAGAAAACCAAAGACTTGACTCATGTGAACATTGAATTTGATGATTGAAACTTACTGAATACTACCTAAAAGAGAAAATAGAAAACATATGGTCCATTTTATCCTTTGCTATAATTATCTTGATCAGTATCTGAGCATTAGAAAATTAAATGCCTTCTTTCAAATCAGTGCTTGATGTTCATTTCATTCAACAGTCAGCTGTCAGTAACAAAAAAGCATAAAGCCAAGTATACTGCATTTATTCTGGGTATTCATCGCCCAAAAATAGAATCAATCTTCATGGAAGTCATCAGTTATTACTTAATAAACACATCTCATAATAGAGTATTAGACTTGCATCACATCTAGTGATTACGACCAATTTGTAGTGGAGATTCTTGATTCCAAGGTATCAAATATAATGATGCTGCGGTGTGATAAGACATGAAAGCATGAGAGCCATGTGTCGAATAAAAACGTTTCCTTGTCCAAGTCACAGTGCAAGTATATAGTGGGTAGTGTTAACTCAAAAGAAATACGGTGGAAATTTATATATCAAAAGATTCACTTTTTTCGGAGATTGTGTTCCTGTTGTCTAAAAAAATACAGGTGACCATGAAGTCGCGCACCAAGATTTTAATTAATCTTGCAGGTCACTTTAAATGACTTTCAAAGGAGCAAATGTTTTAAACTTTTTCATGCATTTACATGCAACCGATTTGACACTTGAAATTCTAAGTATGTATTTAAGTAGTATGAAGCTCATAAGATAGTGAATGGAATGAAAGTATACTGACAAGAATCTTAATCAAAAGGAAAGCAAGCTTCCTATCAATTAAATTTCAACACAACCTCGTAATTTAAGGATTTATGTATAAAATTGGATGCTTATTCTTCTTCTTCTTGGAGAAGTTTTCGAGCTTTTTGTTGCTTAGCAAGTTTAAATACAAACTTTTTCGAACACGTTAAATGAATCTCTTTGGTTAAGACATTTGTCCAAGAGTTACTAGCTAGTTTGACTGCATTCTGCGGGCAATGAATATCAATGTATGGAATTGACTTATGAATGGCTAGAATCACAGATTTGGTATATAATAGGTAGTGTGTCGACTCAAAAAAAATGTCAACATACAGTAAAAAATTTTATATGAAAAGATTCAGGTTTTTGCGAAGATTACTTACCCACGGTCTAAAAATTGATTATTTGATCATTTTTTATGAAGCTAAATTTTTGCAAATTACTCCTGTGTTCATATACTGGCATTAAGCTGATTGTCAAGGAAATTTCATGTATAATGCAAGTCTTACTGGAGAAGTTGATATCCCAGTGTGCCTCTTGGCTGACGTTTCAAGTTTTTAATGTTTCATGATTTTATGCTTTACTGAATTTTTGTTTGATTTTTTGAATCTGAATGATTTTGTGAGCCCATTTACATCTTCTAAAGTTTATTATGATCGTAATTGTCTTTCATAATGATATTTTGCTCAGTGGCAGACAGTTTGCATTGCAGCCCATGCCAAAAATTATGACTCTGGGCTTAGTACTTTTCGTCTAATTCGAGAAAACATAGAAAATATCATTTTAGCCAAAAACTGCAATCTGCGACCTATTGAATTTACATGTGTTTTTCTTTGATCTTGTCTGACAATAAGAGGAACTCACTAGAACTCGGAAGACGTGCCGATTCGTAGTAGGCATATGGTGTACATCATTCTGTGAAAGTCTCACTTTCGGCCTCTTTCCCTGCAGAAACTCGATCTGGCTGCCGGACTATTTGGGGGTCTTTTGTTTTCAATTAACGCTTTTCTATTCTATTGTATAAATGAAGGCAGGTTCACTTCTTGATTTGACTTGACCACGAAATATCACCACATCCTCGCCGCTGCTTCGAAGCATTTCGATCTCTTTCCTCAAGTCACACTCCCTATCCTGCTGCATGAGGATCATGCTTCAAAAAGGCAGAGTGAAATTCCGAGTTCTTTGAGGATTTTGATTTTTGCAACAGTTCTTTCTTGGAATTGACATATTTTACTTTAACAAGAAGCAAACGATTTCCATTTTTTCGTAGTTTGCCGATACGACTGCATTGACTGATGTCAAGGTCTGAAATGCCAAGGTACATTTAAATTATTGTTGGTCGTATTCTTTCATGTTTTTAGTTGTTCCGGACAATTTCTAGGATAATCTATACTATTACATTATTACTGCGAATATTTCTATCCTGACTTTCCCGTGTCAGTGCTTCACGATCGGAGAAAGACGCGGCTACATCATGTAATTCATTAATTCAGTAAAATCGAAGCTACATTGACATAATAGGGATTTTGTAATTGGTAAATTGTTGCCGCACCTAGTATACTACTCTATAGTCCAAATCTAATAAGTAGAGTTAACATGCCAAACTGGACAGGATCCTTGTAATACAGTCTATTCACACACTCATGTCCGTAGCCTCTAGGGAGGTCGCTGCCGCACACATTGCAGCACAGCAGATATCCAACGTTTTCTGTCCATTGCTCTTCCCATGCATTTATTTACATATTCTTCACTCCACTCCTTAATGTTGTCAATCCACATTCTTCGAGGTCTTCCTCTTTGTCTTGTTCCTGCAATTTGACCTTTCATGATGACCTTGCATGCTTCTCTTCCTTTTCTTGATATATAGCCAAACCACTTCAATTCTCTGAGCTTCATTGTGTTAAGCAGACTATCCAAATCTTCGTATTTACGGCGGATTACATCTCTTGCGTGCTCATTTGTTTTATGTTCTCTCCAGGAAATTCCTAGCATTCTTCTAAAACATTTCAGGTCAAAGGACTCGATTCTCTTCGCCGTATTCTTATTGAGAGTCCATGTTTCGCACCCGTATAATGCGGTAGCTTTTACAATCGCACGGAGAAAGTCAATTTTGACTTTCAGTGACAGCTTTTTCTCTTTCAATACTTTGTCTAGTCTTGCTAGTACATTAGTTGCCTTCACAAACTCCTTTCGACGTTCGTTTAGGCTCCTTCTTCTGTGATAGTTGAGCCGAGGTACTTGAAGCTTCTCACCTATCACAGTGCCTGACCATCCACCTCGATTTGCGTTGGTATGGTGGATTGTTCAGGTCCATTTGCTAGGATTTTCCTCTTACTAGCATCTATTTCCATCCCACACCTTTTGGAACTCTCATTAATCATGCCCACAGAATTAAATATTTTGTTTATCTGCTTCGGTTTGTTAGAAGTGTGATTAATGCGAAATCGACGGCACATAGAGGAACCTATTACGTGGGCAAAAAGGAATTCCTTATGCCTTACAGAGAAAGGAAAAAAGTCGTGCGTCGCTTGCGGACTAATGTGAGTTCCAGCAAAGTGCTTCGATTGCCAAAATTCCTTCAGATTCGAATAATTCAGATCATTGCGCACAAGTTTTCTGTATAATGTTGGCCCTTCCGATCATTATTGAAAAAAGTAGCAGGCGTACAAAAATTAGCTCACTTGATGATTTGACCATCGTCTTCTCACTATTCTTTACTGCATAGTGCATTGACTGAATCGAATGTTAGCTAGACGATGTGTGTTTCGGTGTGTGCGAAGTGATATCACAGCACGCCCGCATCTCTCACTGGCTCTGGTGTCCTCTGCTGACAGCTTATTGTTTGCCATTTCCAATAGCAAGCAATATACGAATTATCCATTCGAGAAGTAGCAAGCTGTCTAATTCTGTGATGTGCCATTTCGATATTAAGGCTACATATAACCCTTCCTTTCTAGGATACCGAAGCGCGCAGATGAATATAATTCTGTGATCATGTCTATGAGGCTCATTAAATCTGTTTCCGATGTTGTCAAGACTGCGATGTCATCTGCAAACGCATCATCTGCGATGTCATCCGAGCCCATATCGATTGCAAATTACCAGCCCCGGGCCCGGATGAATTTTGTATCTGAGCCCGGATTAGAAATTTTATCGCTTTGCGCACTTTACCGTCCTTAATGAAAATATCAATTACGTTAGTTCAGTGTAATCGCCTTAAGAATCATTCTAAAAATCTAATTGCTGCTTGCATGATCGCATGCTGTAAGGCCTATGTACCATCTGCAAGTAAACTGATAACTGTTGAGCAGTACAGTAAATTTTTAAACATTTAATACATGCTATATGTTCCTTTGTTCTGAAAATATTGTACATGTACATATATAACGCTTTGTCCATCACAAATAAATTGAATCTTTTTGGATGTGCCGATAGCAGCCACTTTTAGAAGCTATGCCTGTATAGGTTTATTAAAGCGGGGAAAACAAAAGCACTGAAGACATATAGCCTATTTCAAAAACTGAAGTCATTAAATCAAAAGTTGAACTAAATGTTAAATCGACTCTTTTGACCGAAATTCCACATAATTTTACTTGCTAATCGTCCATCGATTGTTGTTTCTGGTCGAGAAAGCATATCTATGACTATTCCGTCGTCTGCCGGCTTTTATTTCATCTCATTACCTAAAAACATGTCGATAAGCTATCATATGAATTGTTTCAGAGGCTTTAAATGAACAAATGAAGAAACTTTTTCTAATATCAGATACAAAGATCGGCAATGATAAAATGATATCATTTTATTCTGAGGAAAAATGATATCATCAAAAATTTTGTTCCATTATATTTTCATATCAAAGATTCTTCGCATTTTGTAATGAAGCAAATTTAGTCTCTTTCGTTTGTTCTACCCATTTCCCTTCTCACTGGTTGATTAATGTACCGAAAAGCAACAAGTTATTGTCTGTCAGTCCGTCTATCACACAAATTGTCAAACAACTCATTAATGACGCTGTCTTGATGTTTTTGAAGCCTTTTTTCGTACTTAAGATACTGTTGGCCCAACGAACTGAATATTGTGAGCATATTTGTAATTCGAGTGTATGGAGTTAAATCAAAACTTGCGTCCAATGGATAGGCCATAGGCCCTACCTAAGTTTTGAAGTACAAGAAGCTTTGTATGACTTAACTGCTTTCTTCGGTCTTCCATTATTTGGAATATATCGATGCTGTATGCAATCTAATTTTAGTTTCACTGCTAAGAGCAGCAAAAGAAGCATGATAGCAGTGTAGTTCGAAAAATTCGTATATTTTCAGTACAAAAAATAAAATAATACCACTGCCGATCATAGATCAGACATAATAAATATCGGCCCGGTGCTTACAGAATTTCTCAGGTCCGGACCGGCCTGGCCCGCTTCCAGCTCTATTGTTGCCTTTTAAAACGTGTCATCAAGCGGAGACTATTCCATCTTCAGATTGGAAATGCAAGGAATTCCATAAAAATGTGTGCATATCAAACTTATATCAAACTTTCTGCAACTTAATAATAGCTTGCACAGGCCTATCAAGATTGAAAGCAGAGTAGGCCTAGGTCATGTAAAATGTCACAGTGCAGTGCAGAAAAAGTCAGAAAGAACGTCGCTCAGTATTCGCAAAACAAGCATCATGTCCATTGGAATACAAAGTGCCAAAATGCCATGCTTTGCGTTATGTCAGCGTCGTGTGATGTCAGCAGTCACAATCGTTTATGTCAACAGTCGCCAACTGAACGATTGTGCGTCTCAGGTGGACGACGCGAAACTTCGACCATGAAAACTTTGATGAGCTTAAAATTGACTTCCAATCATCAACCATTGCATCTTGCAACATTATATCGTCTGACGAATAATGTCAGTCTACAACTTCAAGGACAATTCGCCAACAGTGACAAGCACCATCTTCTTTCTAATGGATTCTGATTTCAATAGAAATTTCTAATGGAAATGTTCGAAAACGTGTCGGACGAGGACATCGCGGCATATTCGGCTCATTTCTTGCTGTTACAAGTGACATGAAATCCCGCTTCCATGATATCCTCACGATGACTTTCCTGAATTGGATCCTTAATCCATTTGAGTAACTTGCTGGAGCTTCGAAATGATTGTTATGCCATGTAGACGCTTCATTCAATTGCAGCAACACATTCACGTCTGTGGTCAATTTTAGAATTTCTGCTACGAGTTTTTCATAAAGCTCAACCTGTCGAGCGTGTGCTTTCTTGCGCAATGACACTGCCTACTTTATCACAGATCATACAGCATGGAGATATTTGAATGACACTGGTGAAGTTGACTCCTAACATGAAGGAACCAGCAGATCAGCATAAGGTCCAGATTCTCACGAAGTAAGTGTTCTCTAGTTTCTACCGTTTTCTCTGATGTTTCTATGATTTTGTATCTGACTGTAGAACATGATAGCTCAATAGATCATGTTTGGTTACCCTGCTTGAGGTTTTTGCCTTGGTGCGTGATAGCTAAAAGAGGTTGGCAATTGCTGGAATTCGTCATGATGTGAGATAGACAATGGTCCGCTTCGTCATTCGAATGAAAATCTGAATTTGGAATCAGATAAATAAACTCTTAAACGAAAGGACGCTTTTGGGATCCCAGAAACTATGATATTTTTGTTTAGGGGATAGTGTTCATGCAAGGAAACTTCAGTTTGAGTTATCACTTAAATTTCACTACGTGTGTCTAAGTGTCCGTAGTTCCAAAACAACGTATTGAGCAGCGCTCATAGCTCTAGTGATAAACCATATTGTATTTTAACTCACAATTCTATCACAGATTACTCGGTCCCCCTTTCTGAAGAAGTCGCTCTGCTTACAAGTCAAGTCTTGAAGTGTGATGTTTGCCACTTAAATGTCAACAATTTGATGCACTAGATATAATTTTATCAAAATATCTCATCATAAACCTACGGCCTTGTCAGTTCAATTTTAGTAGTCTCCTGATTTGAGGTTTTTCTACTTTTAGAAGCATGAAGCTCAAGCATGCAGAAAGATTGCTCATGTGTCAAAGTCGCATTGCAGCTGCTCTCACATCCCACACGCAATGCGCATGACCGAATTAAATGTCTTAGGATATACCGACATTGAGCTCCTTTTATTCGTATCAGTCGAATAATCGAATGCGGTAATAAGAGAAAATTACTTCTCTAGACAGCTGAGAGACGTAATAAACTGTCAGCTTTATTCGACATTTTTGTAATGAGTCAACAATGAAATTCGTAATGTTGATAAGGTCAGTGATGCTATCTCTTGTATTTTTTCGAATTGACGAGAAAAGTATAGAACTTAATAACACCTACGATCAATTTATCAGTGATTCAATACACTGAGATCTTACAAAATAAAGGAAGGATAAAGACAATGCAAGAATAGACGATAGTGATTATGTGGCTTCAAATATTGAGGTTGAATGCTTTTGAGACATCTCCTCCACCCAGCCTTTTTGTAGCAGCATTTTATGAAAATAAATAAGAAAGTGCAAATCGTCAAGGAGTAACAGAGCAAGCTGTTTTGAGTTAAGCATTTAGCCTGGTGCTTGCATATTTATTTATTCAGGTATTCATTATATAGCTTTTTAACACACCTCATGTACTACTAACATTTCGTAGCTGTTCTGAAATTGATGGGGTAGTGAACTACATCGGAAAAGAACTTAGGAAGCTGAGTGATAAGCTGAACGGTTTAGTGCAAAGTTGAAGCGTACGGCGAATTGAGTGAATTGAGAAAATGGTTTCGTTCGAATACACCGGAGAATTTGGTTTCAGAAAACCCTCATAGCACAGTCTATAAAATTTTGCTGACTTCCAGTTTATATTTTTAAAACTCTAAATGCATGCTCCAATTCTATGGTGGATTCGATCTGAAAATCGATTTTGAGCTTGTGCATCAGCATCCAAAAATGAAATGGGCTATCTCCCCCGCCCACGTTTCCAAAATTGTCTAAAATCAGAATCAATCGTCACAAAACTTCAAGTACAGCACTAGGTGACTTGCCACGCGTAATTAAGGAACACCCCAAACATCCGTGGTTAAAGACACTCTATTCTTCTACCCGCGTACATACGCGCTGCACTAAGAGTCAGAAATCACGTGATCTGATGCTGTTAAAACATGGGGAATGTTTATGAATACGCACGGGCGAGTGTTAATAGTTTGCGCGTCGTCTACGGTTGTATGCGTTGCCGCTTGAAACACGGATGAACCGCTAAGCATGTTCTGTCTTCCCTGAGCATGAAATTGTGGTCCATCACATTGTTCAGCCTCTGATACATGCAGACACATGAGACGCAAAGTCTATATAACAGGACTGCCGACAGATGTTGCAGCAATGTCACGCATAGCCACGGATGTTTAGGGTCATGTGTAATTACGCGTAGTTTACGCGTGAATTACGCGTAACTGAGCGTGGCATGTCACCTAGTGACGTACGACTTGAATATATTTTCTACCCATGTAAAAGAATTTATGCAAATTGGACCAACACTTTTAGAATCAGAGACGATTGCGTGAAGTGTAGCGATGTCACCAGCTTGATCTGACTTCGTGTGTTCGACGCATTATTGTTGCGCTTGTGTGAATTGCTCCATCTTCGTCTTATCCATTGCTATTTGAAATCTTCCCGTGATCCACAACTACATCAACACACATTTTTAAAGTTAACCTTCGCCCCACTGGGGGAGGCTACCGAAAATGTTATCTAACTGCTGAGCGAAGGGATATACTGACTCCAGATTTTAGATGGCCTATTTTCTACGTATTCCACAGCTCTCCAACAATTTTGAATAACATCAGATTGATGCTTTTCACAATGAGATTTCAAAAATTTGAATACACGACACATTTGTCGAATTTTGCACTATTTTCGCTTTGAATGTTTTCAGGTGTCCTTATATAACATTAAAACTATTCAAATTTATGAAAGAAAGTGTTCTCGTGACAATTTGAACAGATAATGATAATTCCCTTGTAGATTGTATTTAGACTTTGACGTTTTGAATTCAAAATTGTGAAATCTTCGTAATTAGACCGGAAAACAAAATGCAAACTTACTTATATTTATTGGTATTTCTAATCTCAACGTTTTGCATCTTACATCATTCTGACTCGTCATCATAAGAGCTTTCATTCTGTGTATTTTGTTTTGAATTCGGATCTTTAGTTTCGGAAATAAGTTGGGGGCACTGAGTTCCCCCCCAACAGGGCGCGTCTGTCAAGTCACAACATCCCCCCTTCCCCATCATCATCATAAAGTCAGAAAACTCACTATGTAGTTTTGCTCGGATCAATCTGAAGACGCTTTGGAGGAACAGACTCTCTTCCGGATCTTGTCTTGACTATTGAGCCTGTAGTGGATGGGCGGGAAGCAGCAGAGGTTGGAGAGGAATGTACAGGAATGGTAGGCAGTGATGTTGATGGTGGAAGGTTGACCTCGCGTCGGCGGATGAATCTCCTATTTCGCCGAAACACACGTCCACTTGCCAATTTCACCAAATAGTCTCTATATTTACCGACTTCTACAATCACGCCAGCTTTGTTCCAACGCTTGGTTTAAGGGTCTTGTATTACAACATGGCTCCCGACTGATAAAGTAGGTAATGGATGAGCATTCTTATTATATCGTGCAGCTGCCCTTTCTTCCGTACCGCGTCTGTCCTGCTCGCGACGCCATGTATTAATTGGCCTTGATTGCACCGAGAGCGAGCGAGAGAGAACAACCGATCATGAACGCAGCAAACTTTATTTAGCCTTTAACTATATCATGACCAACACCACAAGAGACATGAGAGATGAAATGTATTCACTGATACAATAGATATTGTCACAGTCACAACAACACCCCAGTGCATGGGGCGAGGGTTAAGCATATTAGTGCAAGGGATGTGACCGGGTCGTTATTGCTTCACGAGTTGTCGCAAAATTGCTTTGTTAACCTAGTGCAGTCTGCTCAGACGATGAGGTCATATGAAGTCAGATAAAGATGCTGACTTTGCTGACACTTCGCGCCATCGTCTCTAATTCAAAAATTTCTTGATCGATTTGCATAAATTTAGATAAGTTAGTAGAAAATATTCTCATCTCCGAGTATTTAAAGCTTTGTGACGGTTGATTCACTTTTACGGATTTTAGAAAATTTGGAGACGTGAGAGAGATAACATGATGCATGTTATCCGGCGTCCATTTGCTCGAAATGTCGATCCGATCTATTAGACATAAGCAATGGGAAGAAGACTACTGATGTTTTACCGAGTTTGTATGACTTCCAGTCGATATCACCAAACATTTCTACATCTACAAGATATGTACCCCACCGGATATGTAGCTGTGAAATTTGTAAAGTAGCTCGTACTCCTGGAATATTGTGTGAAAAAAGAAAGCGAAGACGTCCAGTAACTTCTTCGAATGATTCTTTCGACTCAAATCAAGGCATCGTAAAGTTATGCAATTCGTGCAAGTATCTCATCGTTGTAACGTGACATCACTCAGGAAAAACTTGACAAACATATGTAACGACGCTGATGAGATAACCAAAGATATTTTGGCTTCTGATGTCCTCCGACACAAAGTCGAAAGTGTCGAAAAGGAAAACATACTTCTGTCTACCAGAGGATCAAAGTTAATGCATGTTCAAGTGAGTGCTACTCGTGGTTGCACATCGTTTTTCACATCCTCGCAAATCAGCTCTTTGCAACTATCACTTGGTTGTTCCAACACAAAAATTGTTCATAATGTTTTGCTCTTTATGCGCTCCGTTTTAGGAAGAAAATCTATTGAAAGTAACATCGATCCTGCATTGATCAGCTCTTCGATAATTTCTTCAATATGACTTATGTTGATTTTGAAGGCGCTGATGAGCACGTACCAATTGTATACTGTAACGATCTGAAAGGTATCATTGAGTACATATGCTCCTCACGGAACTTTAATGAAATGTCTGCTAACATCAAAATTGGCTTAGATGGTGGAGGCGGTTTTTTCAAAGTGTGTTTGAGCATTTTCAACGATAATGAATTCCAAGAACATAATTTTGACAAGGCCCCTCTCAACGGACAACTGCGCTACACAGGAGTCAAGAAGATAATTATTATTGCTATTGCTCCTGGTGTAAAGGAGACGTACAAAAATGTAAAAACCATTCTTGATCTCCTGAACATTTTGCATTTGAATTTTAACTTTACCCATGCCGTTGATTTGAAACTCGGTGACATCATAGCTGGCATCCAGGCTCATGGGAGCACCTATCCGTGTTTGTGGTGTGAATCGCCTAAGCAAGATTTTAACAAATCTGGAAACGTGAGTCATGTTGTTCGAAGTTTAGGTTCTGTTCGCAAGCTGTCGCGAGAGTATAATGAATCAAAATCTAAATCAAGTAGAACACTTGCCAAAAATTACAAGAACTGTGTTCATGAGCCGTTATTGAGCGGGGCAGATGAAGATATATTCATCCGCTGTATTCCTTCCCCCGAACTTCATTTGCTCCTTCGAATAACAAACAAATTATTCAAAGAGATGGAGAGATCTCCTAAAGCTGATGACATTTCTAAGAAATGGTTGTGAAAAGTCGGAATCTCGCGTCCATGTCTTCATTCTGGAGAATTTAATGGAAGCATGAGCAAACAATTGCTGAACTGTATCGATGTTTTGGAATCTATTGTCATACAAGAAGGTGAATTTTCTCTTATGAAATTTGTTGAGGCATTTCGTCGATTCAATGATGTTCGCAAAGCGTGTTTAGGATATACATTAGCCGACGATTACATCCAAAAAATTGCCAATTTTAAAGATGCATACCTGTCTCTCAATGTCACTGTAACAACATCTGTTCACGTCATCCTCAACCACGTGGTACAGTTTTGCAAATTCCACAAAGTGAGTCTCGGCAAATTCAGTGAACAAGCGTCAGAGGCAGTTCATTCTGACTTCATGTCATTGTGGGAAGAAGCGGAAAAATATCTCTCGCTAATCCCAGTTATGGTGACCCCCTGCTAAC
Organism: Prostheceraeus crozeri; assembly: GCA_907163375.1. Classification (NCBI taxonomy): domain Eukaryota; kingdom Metazoa; phylum Platyhelminthes; order Polycladida; family Euryleptidae; genus Prostheceraeus; species Prostheceraeus crozeri. The sequence goes on from CAJQUW010015066.1 coordinate 74,729, forward strand.
TGCAATTATACGCTATAATAGTCGACATTTATAAGTATTTCATGTCTTTACTTACCTTTTCTATGCCTCGAAGTGTCCATGTTCGATCATTATGTTATTGAAACATATTTCTATATGTGTATCGATAAGAATATACTCTCAAAATACTATTATCCATTAATGTTTTGTATCTCTTAACATATTTCAAATATATCCAGTCAGCCATATCGCAGCATATATTTCATCTAATATCTATGTCATTAAATTGTCCGATGTCTATGTCATTGAAACGTATTTAATGTAATAGAACCTTTATATAACTGGATGATGATCACAAACCATTTTTGCAACATAGGGATGCCCCTTACCTTTAAAATTTGAATTTACAAAGATTTTATAATACTCGATTCTCATTGGCTCACGCCAAGTCGGGCCAAAACTTCAAGGTCAAATTGTGGCCGAATAGCTCAGTAGCGATTTCTGCGGTCTTGAGAGAGTAATAGCACATACATGTAGTATCTAATTTGATTGATCGTTAGGGGCTCGTATTTTTTGTCGCTTAAAGTGTCTTCTCGACGGGTGTGCCCATAAGTACCATGAAATGCAGTTATTGATATTTGCTTCTAATGCTTTCGGGTTCTAAGAGCATATAGCAGGAGATTGGCATTTTCATCCTGCTGAGATTACAATAAGTTGTATTTTAGTAATCAATTACAAGTGATTTTCCGTCAAAAGGCAGAAAAATGATTTCTCACAATGTAACCAGTCTGGTTGTCAAATTCATGGTTGTCTGGTTGTCATTTTCTCACAAATCAGGGGGCATCAAAAGAATTAAATTATCAAACCTTCACCCGGGTTTTTTTAAGTTCCGAAAAAGTAACGTTGCCCAGACCATATAAATGTAAATATATTTAGATGCAATAGCTTGCAATCGAACTTCATCATACTTAAGTATTTTTGGCAAGTATATTCAAAAGTTAAAACACAGAGTTCAAAATGATATAGCCCTACTTATCGAAAACTACGGTGGTCTGGTACCTGAGAAGGTTACTTCGTTCAACCTGGACGGCAAGAAAGACCAATGAGTTTTTTACGACAACTGCCAATGATGAAGCCACTTCAAATAAAGATCACTACCGCAGCTCTACGTTATTTTGGACATGTCACGCGAGCTGATGGGTTCATCGAGAAAGACATCATGTTCGGCACCACAGAGGGATCCAGACGAAGAGGAAGACCAAGAACCGAGTGGATAGAGGGAATGAAAACTATCACAGGAAAAACGGTGGAACGAATGACACGGGAAGCAGGAGACCGCTTTGCATGGAGAAGGATCCAGTATGACGTCGCCCAGAGTCGTACGCGACTGGACGGCACCAGGTAATAACAGGTAAATCGAAAACTGAATTTTTGAAAAATGTGGCAATGATCTTATATGACTGGGTGTGCTTTCTTTGGGTGTTGCTATTTTTCAGTGCAATTTGCCCGAAATGAGAGGGCGGGGCTGGGCTTGGCCTGGGAATACTTGATTATACCTGGCCGGAAATTTCAGGCCCATCTAGCAGCGTCGACTAATCTTCGGACACTCTGCCACCGCTTCAGAATCACAAGAATCGAGCTAACTGTATCACACATATTTCGTCACGGAAAGCTGCTTCTGTGGTGTTATGCAAAATGAGCATATTGATAGAAATGGAAATCACAATAGTGCACTGAAATACTTTCAAGTAATAAAGATTGACACCAAGAAAATAATCAAAGAGGACATTGGATTCATGGAATCATGCTGGCATCGGATTATTGAGCGGAAGAGCCACAGTGTGCTGCAGCCCAAAATAGAACTAGAATGACGAGCAGTTTTTGAAAAATTCCCATTGGAAACTAGTTTTCAGGAACCAGAAGACGCAACGAATACTCAGTAAAAGACTCTGCTTGATTCAGCAGGCATAGACCGACTTATTCAATTCCCTCGCTTAAAGGAGGATTGCAGTCACAACCAAGTTCACATATCAGCCGATGTACTCTTTCCTGAAAGCATTCAAACTTTCTGAGCAAAAAGGAAAATATACATAAAAAGTGATATCTACATGTGTAGCATATATGTGAATATGCGGTACACATATACATGTGTAGCCGCTATGATTGAATGACATACCAATCTAATTTTTTGAAACTTAAAAAGTTAGAACTGTGTGCTTTAAACATCGCACAATATGGAGTCTTTGCAAAGCTGACCAGTTTGACCTGTTGATACACGCTTGCATCTGCGCTTGCTCATCAGCAGACCATGACTTTTGAACTCAGATTTGATAAAGTCTGTAGCCAAACAGAAGTTAGCAGAAACCATAGACGAAACAATAGAAAAAGATTATGAGACCGAGCCTTGCGGAACACCGGATAAAATGACAAATTCTGTTTCAAATTGATGCATCGACTTAACTTTTATAGCTACCAAAGAGAATAAGGCAACCATTGAATAAACCGCTTTTTAGATTACATTTGTTTAAATGAATTTTCAGGTGATGATGATTGAGTTTGTCGAACGCTTTAGACATGTCCGTGCAAAAAATATCCACAACCGTATACATGGACGCAGCATCATGTACATTGAGAAAATATGTTATGATGTCATAAAATACCTCCACAGCTCTCAAATACCTTGGAAATTGGGACAAGGCCTATTCTCTTTCATACCATCCTCGCTTTTCTGTGTATGCCCATAGTACATAACCGTGTCTTTCAATGTACGGCAATTCTCAACAAATAGACTACTCCTGACTGAAATCCGCATTACACACATAGAAATCCGATACTCAAATGATGATAAAGGACTTGAGAAGACACCGATATTGAAAACAATGGAACACCGCGGACATGCCTAACGATGGTGGCTTCCAGTGGTTGACAATGGGAGATACTTTGTAATTTGGCTTAGTGTACTTTGTAAGTGTTCACAATTATAATCATTTATTTTTTATATAAAAGCATTTTATTGAAATTAATAAAATCACCTTCCTGAAAGAACTGTTGCATGCTTGAGTAATTTGGTTCTTCTAAACATCTGTTCTCCATTCTGGTTTCACTAACTCAAACAAAACGAAAATTCGGAATTCTATGGTTGCACGTATTATTGGATACAAATTTTATATTTTGCCGTCTATCGCACAGGCTGTGTGCGGAAACTTCATGTCATCTATTTTGGTAGCTCCGAATCATCCCCTTCGCTCTCTTTTTGCCAGAAGCCACTCTTCCAATACGATGAACAGCAGTTATCTTTGCTTGCGGTTTACACGCACCAATCATTGTAGTTCTTATGACATTAGTTGTGTTGTTTGCTATCTCTGAATTTCTCTGTAATGGCTCACCTCTAATTGTGGGGATTTTGAGGGATATGTAAGGTTAATGTGATTCAATTAATAAATGTAAATATTCTTCACGCATCAATGCGGACTCATATGACTGCATGGATCAAGTGAAGTTCAACTATTTTTCACCTCATGCAAAATATAGCATGAATCTTATTTCTAGAAATAGTATTATTATTCAATGAATAAGATGAAAATAGGCATTATTATTTCAAGATTAATTAATTAATAGTCCTCAAAACTGTTTGAGAAATACATTTTCCTTTAAACTTCAGCATTTTCAATAATTGGTCATGCGTCGACATAATCAGATTACTGTACTTTTCATTTACATGCATGCAATTGTAAAATTGAAAAAAGTTCTTTCAAAAAAAAGTACACTTATTGGAGAAAATCGCCAATACCACCTTTCAAGGCTTTCTCCTAAATTGTTTCATTGTGCAGTGATGGTCAATTTCATCCAGCGACCTGTATGGCTAACTGCCAAATAAGCCAGTGGCTTTCACGCTATCATTTGACGGGTCCAGTGTGGCAGAGACTGAATGTTGCATGCCTCAAGAAACTCCGGATCATGACTGACTTATCAAGTTCTAGCCTATTACTTTTGCACCGATTTCAGCAAGGTATTTTTGTGGATTTTCCGAATATTAGAATGATTTTTGAAGTGGTTAATATACTCTTAGCTCCGTGGTTCTGAAGTTCATCCCATGGATACCACTTCAAAAGAGAACCCATAACCTCTCCACATATTTCATTGACGAGCAAGGCTACTAAGACTGCAGCAGTCATCATGTCCGGTTGGTCACAAACAAAGGTATTTTTCACCAATTCCCTTAAGCATCATCAGATCGCATATTTGAAAATATTTGCTCCTGAGAGACATTTCGAAGCACTTAGTCAATGTCGTCTGGCTGATCGGTCTGGTGAAGTCGTCGTGGAGATGTTCTTGGATGATAATGTCAAGTTGACAGAGGCCTACTGACAGACATTAATCACAACTTGATGGGCCTAGACAAGAAAAGATTCTGAAGACATTCTGAAGATATTAATAGACAAGTGCAATCGAGGAATGCCTGTTTTTTTTCTGCTCAGCAATTGGATTGAGATTCTCTGACCACCTAAAACGTTCCCTCAGCTCTTTTGAGAAAATTCCCGTTTATCGCACCTCTAGTAAACTGAGGAGCTCGAACAATTTTAACCTGAGGGGCCTTCTCAGGGTGCAGAAAATCAAATTTACCAACATTTCACTTCACGGCTTTCTCCGGGATGCAAACATAGGCAGAGAAGACTTTTTTCTTTTTTAATACTACTAAATATTCGCTGAAACTACTTGATTTTCTTTACATACTTCACTTCCATATAAATAAGCCTATAATCAGCTGCAGCGGAAGTAGTAAGTAAAACTCCACTTCTGGATAGCGCAAGATGGCCGCCGTCGCTGACGTCCCCGCCCTCTGGAACGGCAGAGTGTCGTGGTCGGCCGCCGTGGTGCTTTGAGTCTGACGTCCCCCCCCTCTGGATGGAACGACAGAGTGTCGTGGTGTGCCGGCCAAGTGCGTCCGTCAGGTTCGCTGACGTCCCCCCCCCCGACAGCAATCTTCTAACTTTGGTTCTAGTGGACGGATTTTGTCTTACAGCTACTCGTTTGAAAGAGGAGAAAAAAAACTGCTCGACGCCATTTTGCCGCGAGTCAATCGGACCAGCCGTTCAAAAGTTAGAGCTGTTACAAGATTTTAGGTCGGAGCTCACCTGAAAAAATCCTAAGTGTCAGAGTGGCTTTGTATGGGTAAAATTTTGAAAATTTTCCAAAGTGTGTCATTTCGACCTGGGACCTTCACCAAAACATTTTTCATCAAATTTCACTGACCTCCCCCCCCTCGGGAGAGCTAGCTTTGACCTTGGCTTCTAGTGGAAGGATTTTGTCGTGCAATAGCTCGTTTGAAAGCTAAGAGTGAGACAAATTCACTGAAAGAATCGGCTTGTTCATATCTGTCTTCGTTTAGATTTGAGGCGCCATTTAAGATTTTAGGTCGGAGCTCACCTGAAAAAATCCTAAGTGTCAGAGTGACTTTGTATGGGTAAAATTTTGAAAATTTTCCAAAGTGTGGCATTTCGACCTGGGACCCTCACCAAAACATTTTTCATCAAATTTCACGGACCCCCCCCCCCCCCCGACAGCAATCTTCTAACTTTGGTTCTAGTGGACGGATTTTGTCTTACAGCTACTCGTTTGAAAGAGGAGAAAAAAAACTGCTCGACGCCATTTTTGCCGCGAGTCAATCGGACCAGCCGTTCAAAAGTTAGAGCTGTTACAAGATTTTAGGTCGGAGCTCACCTGAAAAAATTCTAAGTGTCAGAGTGACTTTGTATGGGTAAAATTTTGAAAATTTTCCAAACTGTGTCATTTCGACCTGGGACCCTCACCAAAACATTTTTCATCAAATTTCTCTGAACGAGGGGGGGTCTGTGAAATTTGATGAAAAATGTTTTGGTAAAGGTCCCAGGTCGAAATTCGGAAGTTTTAAATTTTTCAAAATTTTCACCACACTGGAGCTCTCACACTTAGGAATTTTTTCACTTGTGGCATGTTACATGGACATGTGCTGACGGACCGACTTCCCGTGATCATATGAGAATGGTTGAGGTGTCATATGATAGAGAATGATGAGACGAATCGTTTACAACAAACCGCATGTCGCTACAATGAATACTTTCGGAGATAGAGCTATTTTAAGTTTTCTTCCGAGCATATAGAAACCCCCGACAACGTAAGTCTGATCACTTCATCGAAAGACGAGGTAAGCGACGGTCGTCGCTCTGAGCTCCCGATATCGGGTGTTTCAAAGGACTCTATCTTTTGAAGTAGGCAAGCTATCTTCTTACTTCAAAGTTTGTATGATAGAGTTTGATAGTGTCTTTACTACTGATAAAATTTTTTTTAAAAGTAGTATGAGTAGTAAAATGCGGAATTTTTTAAAAATTCTTAATTTTCAGTTTTTTCAAAGTTTTAACATGTAGACTAAGGTTTTCAAGTATGCTGAGTTCAAATCTGCTATCAGATTTGAAATTTAACTAAGTCTAAGGCAGCTTTGAGGGGTTAGATCCCAGCTACTGATCACTACCTTTGACTCGGCGTTACTGTTACCACTTCGGGGCAGTGACAATGATGTCTTCAGCTGTAGAGAGCGGGTATCGGGGAAGATCTCTCACTTCCCTAGTGATCAGTACAAGGCCTTCGGGCTGTCGACGGGATCGAGTGCTACTCACTATACTCAAATCTATCATTCCTGACTAAGTGTAATGCTTTAGGAATATGACTGTACTACATGATTCCAAACTTATACAAATTTCATTATCTTACAGTTAACGATAAAATCTCAGGCATGGCTAACGATAGGAACCGCAAATTCCATATTAAGATGTGCACATGTGAGCGAATCAATCGCAGTGCGGACGCCAAGGCTCATGTCAAGAAGGCGGGCACCGACCACATGATTATCCTGAATAGGGTTGCGTGTGTGAAGTGTAGAGTGTTGAAGGGTGATGAGGATGAGGCGCGTTTCTATAGAGTGCATGCTGACTGTAGTGGAGGTTTGGTGAATGACGTGCGATTCACGCAGTTGATTGTGGAAGAGAGGGAGCGAATGTTGGCGATAGAGCGAGAGGGTAAGGTTGAGAATGTTGTTGAGAATGATGAGTTGGCGAGAGCAGTTGCGTCGTTGGAGGCTGAGATTGAGCGAAAGAGAGTGCTTGAGAGTGATGATGAGGATGATGTGGATTTAGATAGGGAGCGTGTGAGGAAGTTGAGCTCTTCGTCGTCGGAGGTGTCAAACATTGTCATCACCGACCCCCCGAAGAGCTCATCTTCCCCAAAAGTGAAGAGTGGTGGGATACGTAAGCAGTCGGCGAGGTGGTTGAAGGATGAAGAGAAGAGGCATGTGTCGCAGCAGATGGCGCATGATTTGTTAGTAAATAAGTATGAGAGTTTGAAGAAGGTGAAGGATGAAGTTGTGAAGGAGTTGGATGAGTTGAAAAAGAAGGAACTAAAGTCGAAGGAGGTAGCGGATGAGAATATTCGAATGAGGCGTAGTGTGACTGATTTGAAGAATACGACGCGAGAGTTGGAAGAGAAGAATGATGAGTGTGAGAAGAGGGCGAGTGCTGCGGAGAGAAGAATGAGAGATGCAGAAGCGAAGTTTGAGGAGATGATGAAGGAGATGAGTGTGTTGAGAGCGAGGAATGTTGAGTTGGAGAGGACTGTGGCTCGGCGGGGTGATGAGAGGCAGGCGTATGAGAAGTTGGAGCGCATGAGGGATGAGTGTAATCGTGTGAATGAGGATCGTTTGTTTGAGTTTCACATCCCTTATTCGGGATAATCATTTGCACGGCGAAGTACTCGTGAATCAAAATTTAGACGAGTCCATCATTTGTTATAACGGCCTTCCGACGAAAAAATGCCTACATGCCAGCCTGAGAATGCGCGGCCACTTGCACAAATTCTCGATTCGGAAGCGCGCGAGACTACCTAAGGATGGCTAACTTGGTAAGTGAAAAGTAAATAAGACAGTATATCCTATTCTAATACATATCATTTTCATTGCAGATCTTTGCCCGCCTTCACCACCCCATCACGACACTCCCGAGAACGAACCATCGGCTCTCTTAAGGGCCACCTAGGGGCAAGACATGATAGAACCTCCACGCGGTTTGCCCTGGGCAGTCTTCAGACTGGCGAATACTATCATTAAGTTGAATCTGCTATCAGTCAACTTGAACGTTGCGTCGCGTTAGAGGGGTATATAAACCACTGCCTCTCATTTCATTTCATTTCAATCATGCAGACGCCGAACAGTCAAGTCAGCTCTCCTCGCGGACCGCAGTTAAGGCCGCGAAATTTATTTGAGGAGTTTGTCAGGCTAGAGGAGCAAGACAGAGTCCACAATAATCTTGCTCGGATTGGCAATCCGATGACAGCAACTGTTGTCAATCCAACGGAATGGCGCTACATTCCACTTTTTAGCCATATACCAGTTAGTGTGGAAGTCGACAGTGCTACCAAAGAGAGAGTCAAAGACTCTCTCAGCAGAATTGGTAGGGTGTAAGATGACGTTACTCCCGAGAACGAGCCACCGGCTCTCTTAAGGGCCACCATGGGGCAAGATTTGATAGAACCTCCTCGCGGTTTGCCCTGGGCAGTCTTCGGACTGGCGAATACTATCATTAAGTTGAATCTGCTATCAGTCAACTTGAACGTTATGCAGTCGATTGCTATCCCTGAAGCATTCTGATTCGCTGTTGAGCAATTCATTGTTGAAAACCCTATATAAGCCAGAAGATTGTAGCGCTTCTCATTCAATTTCAAGTCACGATGGAAGCAACGTCTCCTGCCAACAGCATTCCCGTCTTCATCGATGAAGACAACGCCATTCCCGAGTTCGTCATCCTCGACGAGTGGGATGAAGAGGATGATAAGAAGGGGAAGATCGAGAAGATCGTTTGGACGGATGGGGTGTGGACTCCAAATACCACTCGCATCCGAAAGGTGCCAGATGCACCAGCACGAGCTAGGCGGTATAGGGTCTATGACAACCTAACCGTCATACCCATTGACTATTCCAGCCAATAGTCAACTTAATTCACACCCCGAGAACGAACCATCGGCTCTCTTAAGGGCCACCATGGGGCAAGACATGATAGAACCTCCACGCGGTTTGCCCTGGGCAGTCTTCGGACTGGCGAATACTATCATTGAGTTGAATCTGCTATCAGTCAACTTGAACGTTGCAAATGAAGTTCGGTGTAATACTTCCTTTCGACGGGCGTTCCTGTAAAGGGCGGCGGTGAAACCCGTAGCTATGTATACCGCAAGGGACATTCGGCAATGGTCAATCTTGTTTAACCTCTCTGCGTCATGTTTGCAAGTGATTGCCTCTGTCTCAACGTAGTATGCATTCGCGTCAGGGTGACATTTAGCCAACTGTCGAAGGTTGCCTAAAACTTTCCATTGCATACGTTATGAGAACCATGAGTTCTACCTGTCTCTATCAATGAGACGAATTGATGAATGGAATGAAATGGGAGGACACTCACGCGCCACACGCAACATAACACACTTCTCTCTTCCGTAGTCTAACAAACTCTTTACACATGGATCGCAGTCGATTGCTATCACTGTATCAGAAGTGTAAGCTATCTTAATTTTATTTGACACTATTTCATCTATCATCATCGCCCATATGAAATGTTTTAAGATTTACAAGTTAGACTAAGCGTGCTACTATTTCCAAATGAAAAAGTATACATGGTTAAATCATCCACTTAAGCCCATCCATAGTCTAACAAGCTCTTTACACATGGATCGCAGTCGATTGCTATCCCTGTATCAGAAGTGTAAGCCATCTTAATTTTATTTAACACTATTTCATCTATCATCATCGTCCATATGAAATGTTTTAAGATTTACAAGTTAGACTAAGCGTGCTACTATTTCCAAATGAAAAAGTATACATGGTTAAATCATCCACTTAAGCCCATCCGTAGTCTAACAAGCTCTTTACACATGGATCGCAGTCGATTGCTATCCCTGTATCAGAAGTGTAAGCCATCTTAATTTTATTTAACACTATTTCATCTATCATCATCGTCCATATGAAATGTTATAAGATTTACAAGTTAGACTAAGCGTGCTACTATTTCCAAATGAAAAAGTATACATGGTTAAATCATCCACTGAAGCCCCGTTCAAGTAAGTCAGTATGAAAGCAAAGATAATACGAAATAAAAATTTATTATGGCATGTATTTCAAAAGGTCTTCATCATCAATATCGTCCCAGAGTCTGGCTTCACATAGATCACAAAAACAGTTCACTTGCTTTAATCGTTCTTCCACTGCGAGCCTCACTTTGTCGATATACTACGCGTACAAGTGAACTGCTCTGTCGTGAAGTCTCTATCTTGTTGAAGTATCAACCTTAAACTCAATTTCGTTGAAATGGTAAGTTGAAAATTTCTTCACTCATCTCCCTCAAACGTGTATCTAATAGCATCTTCCTCAATTTCAGGCATCAACTTCATCACCAACGCCCTCCCTTCTCGAGGAAATTTTAGAGTTGATGAGTCAAAGTAGGTTGTAACAATACACTGAGACTTGAACAGAGATGATAGAATGATTTCTCTTTCAGGTGATGTGAGTTCCAGCTCAGGACTCTCGCGACAAGGCAACGAGTGGGAATGTGCCCACTGCGGACATATGTTTACAAGGAAGCACAGTCTCCTTCGACACATCAAACAACGTGTGTGTCAACGCAAAGCGGCATCAATCTCCGGAGGTGAAGTTGATTCTGACGATGACATCTCCTTTCCTTGCGATTTGTGCCCTCTTTCTTTTGATAGTCACTTTCAGCGATCTTCGCACAGACTTCAACACACGCATGCAAATGATCACTACACCAACGGCACCTCTACCATCTCCCTCATTAATGTTTCACATAATAATTTAGTACGCGACTACTGCATGGAGTCCAATACTCAAATTGTAGATGTTCCTGAGTGGCTCCTTCAAAATTCTAACATTATCGAAGCGCTCTTCAACAATTTAGACAATTTTAGAATGAAAGCGCTCATCTACCTTAAACTAAAATATATTAAGATAGATTTTCAAACGGGTCAAGTGACGGAGAGAATACAGTTTCATGTTCCTTCCTCTTCCGCAACTGAAGTTGTAGACTGCGAGTCTTGGCTAAATTTTCACATTCAATGTTTAAAATCAAATGTAGATAAATTCAATCAACGCGACAGCGCTCTCATTTTTGATTGTGTGGACTCAGCCATATTCAAAATTTCCCTATTAGAAAGTCATGCAGCTCGAGGCACATTTAAACTACCAAAAACGTTGTATAATCAGAAAGCTGTCATCAATGTCGATTGTAAATCACAGTGTTTCAAATATTCAGTCCTATCCATCCTTCACTATAATGATATCAACGCGAATCGAAATCATACCTATAGCTATAGACAGTGGGAGGATGAACTAGACTTTGAAGGTTGTGATAGTGACAACATGAAAATCAAAGATGTAGAAACGTTCGAAAAACATAATAAGATTAAAATTGTCGTTCACGTGTGGGAGAAGGGGTTGAAGGGTGCCCGCTATAATTCACGTTCAACTTGTTATGAACGTGTAGTCAACCTCTTATTAGTAAAACAAGATGATAGCGAGGAATGGCACTACTGTGGTATTCCCAAAATCTCTCGCTTGCACACTCACTTGGGGCACTCTAAAAGAGGTGAACATTTTGTATGCGACCGCTGCATCCGCTCCTTTTGGAGTAAAGATAAATTTGAAACTCACTATGAATGGTGCAAGCGAGGTAAATTACAAATGGAACGCATGCCCAAAGATAAAATATTTTCACATAGGGATAATGGTGACGAATTAAGTCCCCTGCGTGTCATTTACGCAGACATAGAATGCTACATTGATGATGTCATCCACAAGCCAGCAGCCATATCCTGCTATGAAGTATGACATGACCACTTTAGGAATAGGCAAAACAAAATGCATACTTGGCAAGGTGAAGATTGTATTTCAAAATTTCTAGAATTTCTCGATAAAGCTGCTAAATTTCAACAATCATATAATTCCCAATTGCAGCGTAAGTCACTACATATGTCAGATGAAGACAAACAAAAATTTGAAAGTTGTACATCCTGTCCTAAATGTCATAAAACGTTTGATGACGATAAAATCAAGAAAGTGCGTGACCATGATCACATCACTGGTAAATTTAGAAACGCACTCTGCTCCAAATGTAACTTTTCACTTAGGTTGAGACGTCGTGTACTACCCGTCATTTTTCATAACTTTAAGGGCTATCACAATCATATGCTCATAAAAGGAGGGTTGAGCCAGATGAAATCGTGGCAGTTTAATGTAATAGCGCAAACGAGAGAAAAATTCATGGCAATGACAGCAAAAGTAGCAGTAGATAAAACTAAAGAAAATAAGACAGTCTTCGAAATAAAATTTTTAGATTCATTCCAATTCATGTCAGCGTCACTAGCTTCTCTCGTTCGTAATCTCAAGTTTCTTCCCCATAGTCAAACTTTGAAGAAACACTATCCAAACTTAACGGATGAAATAATCACTCGCAAAGGAGTCTTTCCTTATGCGTATTTTAGCTCAATGTCTAAACTAAATGAAACAACCCTTCCTTCCATTGACAAATTCCAAAACGATTTGACGGGTGAAGATTGTCCAGTAGAGGACTATGAAAATGCTCAAGAGGCATGGTTAAAATTTGATTGTAAAACGTTTGGCGATTATATGATCGCTTACTTAGAATTAGATGTCATTTTGCTGGCTGATGTCTTTCAGGAATTTCGACGAGTGGCATTAGAAGAAGACAAATTAGATCCTGTCCACTTTGTCAGTCTACCAGCCATGTCCTTTAAATCAGCCTTTAAAATGACTGGTGAGACCATTCATCTCTTACAAGACCCAGAGATGTATAATATATTTGAGCGCGGAATACGCGGTGGTCTCACATTTGTAAATAAACATCATATAAAATCTAAAACAGTAGGTGATGATCATATCCACCTAAAGTACTATGACCAAAATAATTTATATGGCAGTTCACTGTCTAAAGCACTACCTCATTCCGAGTTTAGTTGGTTAAATCAAGATGAGCTTGAGTATTACTCCAACCCTTCAAACATACTGAAGATTCCAGATGAAGGTGATTGGGGATATTATTTTGAAGTGGATTTGATTTATCCAAATAGTATCAAAAATAAAACTGCTGATTTCCCACTCGCACCTGAATCTGATGAAGTGACTGAAGATATGTTTTTACCATTCATGTCACAATTTCATAATAACTTAACAGAGTGTGGACAGCCAAGGTACAAACCATGCCGCAAACTTTTACTCACCCAATATGATAAGAAAAATTATCTCGTACACTTCTGCATACTAAAATTCTATTTAGAAATGGGCATGCTTCTAAAGTCAGTTCACCGCATTATCAAATTTAGACAGAAAGCCTTCCTCAAACCCTACATAGATAGTAACAGTCAAAAACGTGCACTCGCCCAAAATAATTTTGAAAAGGATTTTTATAAATATAAGAATAACAGTCTTTTCGGAAAGACCATGGAGGATGTTAGAAAACGTATGAACTACAAACTAGTCGTTGATGAACAAAAATATCACAAATTGACCTCATCACCTCTTTTCATTGATAGAGACATCATCGATGAGGATCTTGTAGGTGTTAAAATGATAAAATCAGAAGTTGAGTTGTGCAAACCCATCTATATTGGACAAGCCGTTTTAGATTATTCCAAGCTTGAAATGTATCAACTCTTCTACAAAATATTAAAACTATGCCCTCTCGTAAAAGAGGTTCGCTTGCTGGGTGGTGATACAGATAGTTTCTTTTTAGGAATTACCACTCAAAAAGATTTAAATTTTAATGAAGTAGGCAAGTCATTAGAAAAATATTTCGACACATCTAACTACAATCCCACTCATCCACTCTATTCCATACAGAACAAAGCCAAACTTGGTTGTTTTAAGGATGAAACAGCAGGAAAAGAAATAGATGAAATGATTCTCCTCCGTCCTAAAATGTATTCCATGAAATTAAAAGAATGTGCAGATAGTATTAAGCGTGCTAAAGGTATATCAAAATCCATTGTTCACAAAATGAAACATCGGTCCTAAAAGAAGGCCCATAAAAATAAAACTATAACGTTTGTCAATATGACAATCTTAAAATCTCAAGTTCATACTGTGAAAACGTACACGTTCAAGAAACGAGCACTTTCAGCATGGGAAGATAAGAGGTGTTGGATAGGACATAACACATCTCTTCCACATGGACATCCTGACACAAACATACCTCCACCCAAAAGAATAAAACTCACGCTACCACATTCAGGAGATGTATTGACATAATCAACTTTAACTCAGTATTTTGATGTTGCTTTTTGTAGATATACATGGTTGTTTTATGTATCGCATGAGATCGTTTCTTCCTTGTGAATGTATGCCTACAGTCAGCTCATTCCCCCTATATCTGTGAAAAGACTTTTTCATATACATATTTTTATTTCAATAAACATATCACAATGACTTCACTTTGTTTTCCGAAACACTAAAGTTACGAGGGATTTAGTATCTTTCACATGGATTCACTCTTGTAAACCATTGGTAATTTTGATAGCAATAAAGGGTATAGTTTTGTTTGACGACGGGATGATAGAAAATAGATTCAAACATCTTCTCGACTATTCCATATGAAGCGTCTTTATCATGAATGAAATCGCGTAAATGTATTCTTTTTTCTCACCAACAGAAATAGGTAGAATCAAATCACTTTGAATGTATAGGTGCTGTTCATGTTTATCAAGTGTCATTGGTGTTTCTATACCAATCGTATGCGCAGCAGTAAACACAGTTTGTAGCATTGAAAAACCAGAGTTTTTTCAAATTTTTACTCAATTGACATTGAATGTCATCGCCCAGTTTCAGAACAACGCGTTGATTTTCAATTGAAAACGAAATGTGGTGTGTCTTTACATCATATTTACTTTTGATCACATGCTTCAACTTCTGTTGTATATACGGATTTACTACATGAATGAAGCTTTCAACTGTATGATATAGACGCGGCATTATATTGATAGCAACTTTAGATTCTTCATAAGACTGGTAAATTTTCTTGATGCGATCACCATAGATGTCCACCCACCATTCATCATTAACTGAATCAGCTTTAGTGTGATATTCATGAGAAGCATACACCACACCGCTTCCAATAATAGGTGTATAATGTCTTACAAAATGGCGCAAGGTTGGAGAGAAATAAACTGTAAGTTTGTCATTATATTTCTGAATAACCAACTTATTTTTGTCCGCCATAATTTTCTCTCCATACTTCTTACCCACAGTCTCATTTCATCGTTTTACTAACTCAATAAGTGATAAAGGTTGAACACCACGCTTTTTCAAAATGATGCGTTCTTCGCATTCTACAACATCTTCATCAAATATTTTAAATCTATAATGAAATTTGTTGATTCGATTTGAATAAACTTTTTTAACATTTGCAGTAGCAATTGACGTTAGATGTAGTCCATGACCAAAACCAAGATGTGGATAGAATTCATTATCCAACCTCATTGTAAGACCTTTAGTAAAAGAATGAAAGCGAAGGAACTGTCTCCCACTCCAATGATAGATAGTAAACTCATAAACTTTCTGATCCTTATTCTTCATGATGGAAGTATTACCACTATTGAATGCCTTAATAATTTTCTCATTCCCAAATGGGCCATAATAATCTGATTTTATCTGAATCCATTCATAGCTCCACTTTCCATCTGATGTTAAATTGTATGGGAGCTGGAATGCATTATTCATCGATATTCCATCATGGGTGCGAGGAGTCAATATCATTTCTTCCAAATCATTCACATTCTAAATATTGCTATCATAGCAAATACTAGAAACGCCGACCTCCCATTAACCTTCTAAATGTAGTGGGCGATTTAATTCTACTCGATAGTCTGATGGTTTATTTTTGGGAAATTTATTCATAGAAGCATTACTGGGTAAGTAGATTAGAAACGAGTCCTTATTTTCACTTTCTATATTATTCACATTGGAAAAATATATTAGCATACTTTTGCATTAACTCTTCATTCGGAAATGGAGTGTGATACTTGTCACAGCATCTTTATGAAAAGGAATCAACGCACCAGCATCGTCATAAATTGCAATATCAATTTGTGGGATGTAGTTTGATTTCAGCTTTGTATAATGCACTTTCTTGAAAGTATGCTCAGATAAAATACTGCAGCTTTTTGGCTGGTATGGTATCATTGCTAGCAATAGAGCTTCAACATCTCCCACACGTACATCTTCACCAATATTGGAATATATCTGAAAATAGTTAATACGACGCGATAGCGACATGTCTGCGCTAGCTTTGGTTACAGTACCACTTTTAAAGATATTTTGATCAAAACCCAAAATGTCCATTAGAGTTTTATCCATAATTAGTTCAATACCTTTTCCACTTATAGTGAGAGACAAAACACCTTCTTTTTCAGAAAATAAAATATGTTGCTCATTAATCACTTCATTTAAATAATCTACAACCAATTTAACCGAAGTAATAATGCGAGGCATCAACACTCTTGTTTCATGTAAGATACCACCGAAAGGCTCTACACACTTTCTGTATAAAGATACGGTCCATTCTGTATCAAATTGATTTGACCTTTTACATGGTAAATGTTGCATATCAAATTTTCCATGAACAGCTGCAGAATGATGTCGTAAGAACTGATGAAAATCTTTTGAACAAACTAATACTAGATAATCATCATTTAATTTACTTATTGCAATATGATTTAATATAAGTCAATGTTGCCACTTGTTTACCATCAACTCGAAGGAGATAATTAAATTTCTTCAATAATGTTTCAGGAGTCATGTTTGTCTTTCTTGGCTTAATCACAATCTTCTTCACCAACGTCTTCTCATTTCTTGGAATAAGATCTACATAATAAGCTTCCTCTCGATATATTAACTGTTTATGACCACTTATGTGGTAATTAACATTAAAATTATCATAGCTTGTTAAGGCGCTAGCGAGGTAACCTAAATCATTTCTTAAACTTGGACTTAAACCAACAATCCAATCTTTCTCAACTACATGATGTACATAATTATAATCATCATTGTGCGGAGTAAATTGGACAATATGTTTACTCGCTTTATTCAAGAAATCATATATAAACTTTTTACATGATAAGAGATCTTTCTTTGGCCACTGTGGAATGTATACTCGACACCCCTTTTCACATTGGTAAGCAGCTGTGCGTCTCATATTAATAGTCATCACCTCATGATCAAAAGTATAGACACAGTTGCTATAAACAAGTTGAGTGACACCCACTTCCCAATTTCCATTTAATTGTTGTGTATGATCAATGGGAGTAGAAAAGAGTGCGGCTCGATTACTAGCAAATCTCTTTGTAGCCGCATTGCTAAGCAAAATATGATAAAACGACATTTTTATATTGCTGATCTGCGACTTTGCATAACATCATGAAGACTTGGATTTTGGACTCTCTACAATATATCAGAGTTGATCGTAATGGAAACGTACACTTCAAAAATTCTCATGGTCATTCATCAAGAGGTATTACATTAACATGGCGACAATTTGTCAACCTCAATGATATCATGAGGGATTTGGAATATTTTGAAACATTAAGATTCATCTCCTTGGGTGATCAAGTTTGGCTTCAACGTCGCAACAATGAAATTCAAATCTGCCATTCTCATTCCGCAAACTGTTTCTCATTTCGCAAATACAATTGGGAGAAGTATAGAAGATACATACATCGCTCCATCATGACATTTATTCGTCGTGAGTTCATCGCCCTACTATCCAAATCTTAATGAGACATGACTACCACGCACCATGAGTTGGAAATTAGATTCCCTACAACGTATTGAAACGGATCATGATCGAAACGTCTATTTCAAAGATTCAACTGGAAATGTGAGAAGAGAGTTTGCTTTATCTTATCGTCATTTTCAATCTCTACATATCATGAAGGATTTGAAATACTTCTATATGAAAAGACATTCACGTATTGGAAATCGCATATGGTTGCGCGTCAACAATCGGCGAATTCAACTCTATCATTCCCAACTTCATACTAACTTCACATTTCATCAAGGTAGTTGGGAGAAGTATAAAAGGAAGGTACATCGCTCAATTTACTCATTCTTTCATCATGAAGCGCCATCGCTACACCATCGTCAACATTCTCCGTCGCTTCAGACTCTACACCAAAATCGATCTCAAAACATTACACCAACACCTTGCAAACAGCAAGTATTACCCGGGCCGACCTCAAATGTTAGTGGTGAAGATGAACAATTCACGGAATCTTCAACTCTTCCCAAATAGGACTGTACAGATTCTCGGCGCCCTTTCTCATTCATCGGCGCAGTCAATGCGCTTAGAGCTACAAAGACTACTACGTCGGATATGGAAGAGGGAGAGGTGTGTGATGTCGAATCTGACTGTGGACAATATGGTGATCTCTACTCAATTGAGTGAAAGTGTATCATTTTTGAAGATTCGTACCAGCAGTTACAATTTGTGTTATGAACCCGAACTTTTTCCTGCAGCTCTTATTAGTTGTTGGTTACCTGTGCATGTGGCAATCTTTCATAATAGTAAAGTGATCATTACTGGATTAAAATCTCATGTACAAGCAAATGTGATCCTAGACTATCTCATCGAATATGTACGTACCCAGCGGATTGTAAAATAAAAAACAATTTTTCCAACATGATGTTTTTATTTCAAATCATGATAGAACTTACAAATCATTTTTTCATTAGAGGATGGATTACATGAAAAGTTTTGAATAACAGATACAAATCGAGATACATGTAAACGTTTTAAGATGAAGTACAGTACAAAAGCACCACACGTTGATGAAAGTGGATGTTGTAGTATGCGTTCATTTCGCTGATATTGACGCGTATGTTTTCTCAACCACTGCTGTGTTGGTATATTTGGAGGTTGAGCAAGAGAGTCAAATAGTTCACCACGTCGGTCTTCTCCATTAAAGATCGCTTTCCAATGCTCACCGCCGCCTAAATTCTGCGAATGAGTGTTTAGCACAATAAAGATGGGATAGTGATTTACTGCAGGTGGTAAGGTATCGAGTGAATAGACATTATCGAAAGCTTTCAACGTCGCTTCGTCTGCATTACGCTGCACTTTAGTCTTAATATCGTCAGCAGTCAACCAACTCATTAACGATTATACTGAAGCATCACGTCACGATACTTTGTAATTTCAATATTTGAATCGAAGACTGCATAAATTAATACATTGATCGTCTCAGGTAGTGTTCTTTTGAACGTCAAATCCAAACGAATATTATGAGGCACGTTCGCTTGACGATAGGGTGCATTAATATCGCTGTCAGCAGTCAAATCAAATGCATAAATAGTATATCCACTCTTAAACTCTTTCATAGTGAGTCCGTTGGTGTCATCCGTATTGTAAAAGCCAAAGACATCCATAAAATCAACATAACTGCGCATAAATTGATCCGCAGCAAAATCTGGTTTGTAGGGTGGACCAGGATGACTCACACCATTAACACGTAAAGCAATTTCACTTAACTGATTGTGTTTAAAATTGAAAGGATTCTTCTTTATATTACCATTAAATGCATCATTTTCAACCATTGCCACCATGAGGAGCTTCGGTGCTTCCGATGGAAAGAGGCCATCTTTCATGAAACTCTTTTGATCTTTAGGAATTGTAAAGGTGAGAAGCTTTGTATGCTGAACGGGGTAAATGGCATTTTGGCGGTTAAGACCTTCAGCATGTCCTCTAATGACACTTGGATTCGGTACTACTCGACGAATGTAAAGTGCAATATCTTCCACATGAATTCTAAAATTGTCAACTTTAGAAAATGCATTCAGCGCAAATTCAGGCTTATTCAATGTCAGCTTGAGTCGCATGCTGGTATTACAGAGTAAAACTTTGACTGTCTAAAGAAGTCTAAATTCAGCGGACCATATAGCTGACATACTCTACTATCTTTAATCATAGCAGATCGCTTTACAAAGCCACTGTTTGTTTCAACATCAAATTTTCCTGCTTCATCTCTGTACCATCCCATGGCTTCCATATGACTTTTTGTGCTGCTGGATGAAACTGTGATACATGATTGAAATATGATTTATAGGGATAATCGCTTTGACCACCTTCCACCTGCTGCTCTCCAATCGTTAGAGAAACATCACGAAGTAATGTAGTCAATGGTAAATTGTTCAGTCCAACTTTATGTGTATCGTCAATAGCAGTTCCATCTGCTTGCTGAATTCTAAACCTCAAATCAACCATCGCATAACTCAAATCTATGTAGTCATCACTACCACCAGGAATAACAAATTCAATGGGGCCAGCATTCTCAGCTGTTCGAGGATGATAATCTACAATACTTGAACTAAGAATATCTGTCTGTATGGCTTGTTGATCAAACAAACAAAAACCGGAAGTTTTACACTCCAAGATTAGAAGTTATGGCAGCGTCGTCGTTTAGCGCCTGATGAATGATTAGAGCCTCTGCGACGTTTGCGTGAATGCCTTTTGACTGAAGATCGCACCTTACCAGCTCCGCGATGTTTCCTCCTTCCTATTTTCATTCGTTTTGGTGATTTCTTTCCTTGAGTAACACCAGCAAAGGTCTGCTTCAATGTTTTTAAACCGCGTTCCTTCCCACGATTCAACAAACTGCTCTTAAAACTTCTACCTCTGGAAAGATCACTAGCAACATCACCAGCAAAGCCAACGGCATTACTTAAAACATTTCGTTTTAAAGATCTACCGACATTGGATATGAGAGGTGCTACAACAGATTTCAGTGCACAAAGTATGCTACCTCCACGTTGGCGGCGAGCGCCGATGTAAATTTGTCCTCCACCACTTACATAGGAGGGTCGTGAATAAAATGAGGCTGTTGGATTCATAGCTCAAACCCTAAACATTGTTAGTTACAACTTTGCATAAATCACTGTCGATCACTTAGATGAAAGATGTCGGCACGACGCATCCAAGCGTTCATACTTGAAGGATAACCAGTCCATTTAAGAAGACACCATTCTTCACCTTGCCGTTTTTTACATCGAATGATTTTCTCTACCAAATATGTTTCACTTTCAGTGACTACCTCAATCTCATCGCGGTAAAAGCTACCCTCAATTTCTTCATTATCGTAATCTTTCAACTTGCAGGTGGTCGGAGAGTCTTTTTGATTAATCCTTGATACTGTAAATACCTCCTCTGTCCAATTCGGAAGGTACCCTTTAGCAAAAACACTTTTCACTTTTGAGATACGAACTTTATCGCCAATTTTCACATCACTTTTCACATGAGTGCGTTTACGTTGGAATGATTCGCGCACTTTATCTACATTGTCAGCATTTACATCTACTGGTCTGAGTCCAATAGAACGATGGATAGAGTGATTGTAGGCATGGAGTGTATCTTGTAGAACCTTTGTCCAATTTTGTGTCAAGTTGGCAGTAAAATGTCGCCACAAGCGATTTTTTAATGTGCGATTAAAACGTTCAACGAGTGCAGCTTTATAAGCACTCTTTACACTAAACAACTCAATGTCATGCCTCTCAAATAATCTTCTCACATGCTGATTTTCAGACTCTTTTCCTTGATCACTCTGAATTCTTTTTGGAATGCGACCTTCTCGAAAAATTGTTTGGAATGCTTTTGCTACTCCTTTCCCTTCTTTAGTTTTTAAAGGTTGAGCCCACGCATAACGCGAGAAAATATCAATGACGGTTAAAATAAAATTATTGCCCGAGTTATGTTTTGAAATGGAGGCAACATCACACAAATCTGCTTGCCACTGTTCATCGATGTCATGAACAATATAATGGCGGGTGCGGTACTTCTTTTTCGCTTGTTTGTGGAGTGTATAGGTAGCCTGACCCTTTAACCATCGTTTCACTTGTGACTGTGGAAGACCACTCGCTTTTGATAATTTCTTGATAGATGCAAATCCTGCCGGATGTTTTACATCATAATAGATTGACTTCAAACGTTCAGTCGATGACGACTGACTCCTTTTTCTCCTTCTCATCTTTTTGTTTTCTTGCCTTTCTACATTTACAACAACTGCAGCATTTAGCTTTAGCGGTTTTGCGATCGTGTTCACATTGCTTAGGGGTTTCATTGTGAGAGCTGGCGCAGCAAGTGCAAGTGACAACGACATTCACCTCTGGCGGCTCATTACATGGCAAGCAACACATCTGCTTCATATTAATAGTCTGAGAACATGTATTTCCTGGGAGGAGCTGTTTTACGTTTTCCTTTTACCAGTTTTAGTGGTGATGTAGATCTACGTCGAGTTCTTCCTCTTGTTTGCTTAGTGAGTGTGGGAGGGGATGTAGCAGGTGACGACTTAAACCAATTTGTTGGCATTTTCATCGTCGGAAGCATTGGAGCAGTAGCCACTGTTGAATCAAGTTCTTTCAATGTCTCATTATTCAAAGCAAATTTTGGTACATTATGCTTTTTCAATAGTTTAAGAAAGTATGACCAACCAGGTGGAACATAGCCCTGACGGCGCTTTCTACGTGTCGCATACTGAATCAACTCTTCATAACGTGAAGCATCAATCACTTTATTTTCATCTGTAATGATTTCTCCTCTATCATTTACATTGAGATGGGGTTCAATACTGTTGAAAAGAGATATGGCATGTGCGCGAGATGCTAAAGGTGTAGCAGTCGATACAGAGTCACGCATCTTATTCTTCAAGTTTTTCAATTGCTCAACAGTTTCCGATTGTAATAATACAGCACGATGTGGATCTTTGATGTGAACATTTTGCTGATAATCTATTTCTTTCCTATACATTTGATTTGCAAGAGGTTGCTTTACTTGCTGCATGGCAGTTAATTGTACATATTCATCCTGAGGAATAACAATCATGCGAGAATAAGAACTCATAGTTTGTAGATAATCATGGGAGTTTTCAAAATATCACTTCGAAATCTAAATTCTTCCGGACACTCTTGCGTAAAGTCAATGAATAAGTAACCGTATGGTTTTTCAGTAGCTGCTTGAAAAATTTCAATTAAGGCTTTTGATCCTCTGGGTGCAACTTGTCGCGCTAAAATTTCAAATTGACTTTTATCTCGCGGATTCTTGAAAATAGCATAATAGTGTGTATTCAAGTTTCGTGTACGAGCTTCTTTTCCATCAGGAAATAAATTTTGTGATATAGATGATAAAACACCTTTTATGATGTGCTGCACGAGTGAACATATCTGTAACATCTTTTGAATTCTTACTTTCTTTTAATAAATCATCCAATACAACAACATCATTAGACTGAAGTTTATCCACTGCAATAATTCCTTCATGTCGAATAAAGTTGCGACTTTGCAATTCCTGAAACAGCGACGGTTGATAAATACCATAACACCAAATCACTCGATTGATAAGTTCCTTAAACAACTCCCTTCTTTTATCCAATAAATTCAGCGTGAAAACAGTTTTACCTGCATGAGATGGACCTGAAACAGTCAGAACTTTATCACATTGAAGTCTGAAATCCATTTTATTACTTTGAGATTCAACATTTGCATAATTAACGCTTAGAGCCAAAGATATTACCCAATAGGTTGCCCACGGCAGGAGCTATCATTGGAAGTATTGCCGAAAGGAAACCGCCCTTTTGTGTTAGAGTTTTCCTCTTTCTTTGAAGGGTGACTTTAGGATTGGAGATGAAATGCAATTTTGTGGCATATCGCTTAAGTAACTTTCGTTGTTTTGGCGCTAATTTCTTCGTCCTCAACTTTCTGACATGAGAAATAATTTATCGTTGGCATGTCGTATAGCATTGTATCGCTGATTTGCTTTCATTCGTCGGAGAGCTTGAATGGCTGAAGAAAACTTTGAAGACTTTTGACTTTTACGTTTCGCCATTTTCCGTGTTAGTCTTTGCTAAAACCTATCTTTACCACATTTGCATAGGTACTAACTATTGCGACATAAGTGACACTCGAAATGAGCAATATCACAGTGGTTACATTGGCAAAGTTGAATGCAATTACGTATGAAACAGCGTTGACAAAAAGCGTGCTTACATCTCTTGAAGATGCGCTTTTCATTTCCATCCTTTCGCTTACATACATCGCAACACATAGTTTCACCGTTACTGATGTCTATAGCAAGTCTTTTTGAAGATATGAATTTGCTAGCCTTTTCTAAATAATAGACGCATGTACAGAAGGAACATACTTCGAGAGTGAGCAGACATAGCTCGAAAACCAGTTGTGCTACAATCAAGTACCACTGCATTTTCAATTTTTCTTTATGGAAAGTTGAATGTGAATATCTGAAATCGCTTCAATCACTAGACTGCTACCATGATGGTTAAAAGCGTTAAGACGTTCAGCAATTTTTATCATATGTCTTTTAAAAAATTCTTCGGGGTGATCTACCACTTCCATTGAATAAGAAGCAAAATGGAAAGAGCGACTTTCCACCTCTTCCTTTCCAAAATGACTAAACTTAATTTTCGCAACTAATCGCGCCATGACAATGCTATCAGAGAATGTATTCATTAACTCTAGAAATAGAGTGCTAGCATCATCGACCACTGCTTCGATGTCGGTCTCATCTTTATGAAAATTTATCACATAATCTTGAACAGCTCCTTTTAAACTTTGCCTATGAAAATGTAATGTTCCGCAGTCGTTTGAGAAAGACATGATCGCCCTTTATCTAACCCATCCATTGCATGAAAACAACAACTCTTCTCATAGTAACATTTATTGAATAATAGTAACAAGCATGCATTATAAATCAATGGTTTGAAAGAGATAAAATAGATACAGATGGTAACTATCATACAGCGAGCAATGATAACCATACAGGACTTTAGCAGTGCTGAGGTAAGGAGGAAAGAAGCATTGGTTATGAACGTAGCTACTACAACGAACAGACAAAATAGGAACAGACAAATCTTTAAAACGTTTCGTGACTTTATGATAATGTTGATTCACTCTACTATCCCAAGGTGGGAGCAAAATATCATCAATGATTAGATTGGGAAATACTTTCCTCTCCTTACCAGGATTATTACAAAAGATGCGTATAACATTGAAAGCAGCTAACCATCGTTTAAAGTCAATAAGAAGAGCACTCTCACAAGAAAAGCCATAGCCTTGCAAATATTTCAGATTAAGTCCATGAATGTGTTTTCTCGCCCATTGATCAACATTGGGATTGCAGTTGGCATGTTGATGATAGACACTGACAATCTGATATGTCCAATTGTTCATAGCAACAGCACTGAGCTCCTGTACAGGTTCACCCTCACAATCCATAAAAATGATGATAGAAGCCTAAAACGGAAATTTACACATCTAAGGAAACGTTCTATAACATATTACAAAATGAAGAATTACATCGATGCTTTTCACGACAAAATACACAAATGATATGATGGCAACGAAGAAGTAAAATGTATCTAATAAGACCACGTCTACGACACTCAAAGCACATAAGCGAATTGTCATAGGGTAGAGTTAGGAAAGGACTAGTAATTCTCCTTCTTTGATTTGCGTTTTGATGCAGCATTCTTCTCCAACTTGCGCTTCGTACCACTGCTGTTAAGGATTTGATCAATTATGTCGTCCACGTTGGGTGGTTTTGGAATATATAGGATGGGTTCCATATGCATGGAGAGAGAGGCTATTTTGTTATCCTTATGCCGACCATAATATAGCCCATTCACTTTGAAAAGGATATCCCTAGTACCTTCTCTGAGCTCGTCGCATGTGATGGGTGTTGAATGATCTCCCTCCTTCTTATAGTAAGTGCACCAATGTGATACCGGTAGGCAAATTTGATTACCATCCCAAATCTTTCTATAGGGAGTATCCTTGTCATCTCTCGCCTTCCACTCTTGAGCAAGAGGAGTAGGAATGTCCATATTTAATGTCACGTACTCCTCAATAATATCAAGTTGGTGGCGAATGTACGGACTCACGGGGATCAGTATGTAGTCCCCATACTGATTGTGCATTATCTTGACATCCGTGGAAGGGAGCATTCCCGTTTGGAGTACTACGCCATGATCGTCATAACGCAAGACTTGTTTAAATTTACGCTGTAGCGGTGTAGGATTATGTACCTTGGTTGTTTCTTCCACTGGCCTCAGTTGTAGATGATCTGATCGTAGCGAACCTTGTAACGTTTGACCGCCATTTTGTCCTACTAGTGCAGCAGATGGAGTAGATGCCTGAAAATGGAAAAAATTGTATTAAGTTTACGTTCAAGGGAGGAGAGGGAGGAAAGTAGCGACTTACCATTTTAGTTGGATAATAGATTAGGGAACTAGAGAGAGGAAATGTGCGTCCGTCACTCGTGTGATTCAATGATGGAATGATTCTCACTGTGGAAGGCCATTGGATGATGATCCTCATTGGACAATAACATCAAGCTGATTCCAAATCTGGCCTCCGTTTACCAATCCGAGCCTTCATTCGCCCGCTGGAGCTGTTTCTTGGGAAATTCTAACTCTGTCGTTTTTCGTCAATCTCCCAAAATCTTAAATGGCGTCTCACACCTAAACGAAGACAGATATGAACAAGCCGATTCTTTCAGTGAATTTGTCTCACTCTTAGCTTTCAAACGAGCTATTGCACGACAAAATCCGTCCACTGGAAGGCAAGATCGAAGCTAGCTCTCCCGAGGGGGGGGAGGTCAGTAAAATTTGATGAAAAATGTTTTGGTGAAGGTCCCAGGTCGAAATGACACACTTTGGAAAATTTTCAAAATTTTACCCATACAAAGCCACTCTGACACTTAGGATTTTTTCAGGTGAGCGAGCTCCGACCTAAAATCTTAAACAGCTCTAACTTTTGAACGGCTGGTCCGATTGACTCGCGGCAAAAATGGCGTCGAGCAGTTTTTTCTCCTCTTTCAAACTAGTAGCTGTAAGACAAAATCCGTCCACTAGAACCAAAGTTAGAAGGGGGGGGGGGGGGGGGGGGGGAAATTTGAATGGAAAATGAAATGGTGTGGGTCCCAAGGTCCCAATTCCCACACTTTGGAAAATTTTCAAAATTTTACCCATACAAAGCCACTCTGACACTTAGGATTTTTTCAGGTGAGCTACGACAGTCCACCCTCCCAACCTGGCCGGCACACCACGCCAACCTCGACAGCACATCACCGCGCGCTACGACGGCCGGCCAGGGGGGGGACGTCAGCGAACCTGGCGGACGCACTTGGCCGGCACACCACGACACTCTGTCGTTCCATCCAGAGGGGGGGGACGTCAGACTCAAAGCACCACGGCGGCCGACCACGACACTCTGCCGTTCCAGAGGGGGGGGACGTCAGCGACGGCGGCCATCTTGCGCTATCCAGAAGTGGAGTTTTACTTACTACTAGCGGAGTTTTGTATATCCGATTATGCTGTGCTGATAACATTATTTACACATCAAAAAGTGACGTCCGTAAACGCATGTACGTGGATGGAATGAAACATAGAGTAAGTATATATTTTGTAGAGTGTCGACTCAAAAAGTATTTGTATACATTGAAAAAATTTATATGAAAATATTCAGATTTTTGCGGAGATTACCTTCCTGTGGTCCAAAACATTATTTGAGCAGTTTTCAAAATACCAAATTTCTGCAAATCTATATGCTACTGACATGAAGCCCCTTTATAAGCAGAGTGCAGGGATGTGGAGTCGGAGTCCTCTCAAATCATAGGACTCCGTCTCCGGCCTATAACTAGACTCGAAATATAATACAAACAAATCATTTATCCTCGTACATAGCTGTCACTGTCTTGATGTCAACTTTCTCCGTCAAACAAAAGTACAGAGACAGCAGTGCATGCAAAGCTTGTAATAGTTGAGGGAATGAACCGTGACAGTGAAAAAAAGATTGTCTTTTTACTCGGTGATTTAGTAGAGAGACACCTAGCCTTCCTAGCATCGATCACACCTACGCATCAAAGGTAGCATCAGAGACAAACATGAAATACTACTTTGAGAACGTTGCCTCTTACCCTCACGTTAATCGTGTGTGATTTCTCCTCCAAAGCGCATATTAAAATCGAAAGTGTACTCATATTTTTTGGAGAAATATGTGGGATTTTCCTGCTTGGTAGAAACTGGCGAAAAACTATGTGAAGCACACATCAAAAAGATGGGAGGAGCCGAATCGCATGCATCCAACTTAAAGAGACATTTGATAAACTTTCATCGATAATGATTGATAATTGATGCAGCAATGATCATCAACATTGGTTCAGCTAAGCCTGTAATGATATATGATATAGGTTACCGGTGTGTTTTTAAAAAAACTGGGCTTTATATACTTGCCACCTGGAGTCGGAGTCAGAGTCCTATCAAAAGCCAGAGTCCTATCAACCCCCGGAGTCGGAGTCCTATCAAAATGATAGGACTCCGCATCCCTGCGTGAAACAAGTTGATATTATTGAGAGCTTCTTGGCTAGCATGTCATGTTTTTAATTCAATTTTCAGTGTCATGATTTTATGATTCACAAGGCGTCATTTCCTGGATATGATCAATTAATATGGATCCATTTGCATCTTTTAAAGTTAATTGTGATCAGTTTCTTTGATTACGATATTTTGCTCTTTCAGTGACAATTTGTGATGTGATCACGTTTAAGAAAATAATCTTGCTATAATAAAGCTGAACTTTTAGTAATGGTAGACCATCTGCTGTAATTGTTTATTTAGCAAACTATATTGCCTCTCCAAATTGACGTGACATAGAGGATTTGTGGAATACTATTCCTTATTCCGCATTGCTATAATTATCAGTCAAATTCGTTTACATTTCTCCAAACGTGTAAAAACTGCATATCTCACAGGTGGTACCTGGTCTCGACTCATGTTCATTTAATGAAATCGAAACTACACTCGGCGACATAACGTTTGCCCCACCTGCAGAAATCGACAATATTTCAACTGTTTTGCCTCTTATTCGCAAACTACACCTTCGATTGCCACAATTTTTTGCAGACAAACATAATTAGCACATGGGCTTTCAATTGGTGGCATATGCATTCCGCCATCGAATCGACAAGTTACTATAAATAGACACTTAAAATTTGAATGTCTAAACATGCATATGAAGGACTTCAAGTTGTTCATGTAATCTGAATTGAATGATGGAGGATCGTAAGAATTTCGGTTAAATCTGATAGGCAGTGTCTTCTATTTATCATCCATGCATAAAGGAACATCAAATGGCGTACTTTTCGTCAGATGTAGCGTCACTATCCCGTTGTTACTACTGATAAAGTTAGTAAGCAGTTTTTTAGACAACCAAATGCCCATATCCTCATACCAAGTGAAAACAATGTTTCCATGACACTCATAATTTTTATTAATGAACATTTGATGAAGGAGGATGTACTGCCGAGATGCGACTGCACATTACATAGTAGTTTGAATTCAAATTCACTGAAGCAATCGATACGCAGCTGAATCTAATAACTGTGATGTGCACAATTTCAAATCAGAATCCTCGTTGCAATGGCTGAACTTGACAATAAGCGATTGCAAATCATTACGCTGATGGAACATGGAGACTTGTCCATGAGAGAAATTGCTCGAAGATTGGATTGTGATCATAGAACAGTTAGCAGAACTTGGGATCGTTATCAATCATCCGGCGATTATCGTACGCAATACAGCCATCACACCCGTCCTCCCACCTTTGATGAGAGAGACAGTCCACAAATCCGACGCCTTTGTGTTACAAATCCGCGATCCTCTGCATGTAAACTTTTAAATGAACTTGGCGCTTCTGGAGACTGTTCCGTGCGAACAATACAACGCACTTTGAATAGAATCGGTTGCAAAGCGATGAAGCCTGGACGAAGGCCGTATCTGAGCAACGATCAAGTCAGGCGTCGACTTCTGTGGCCGAGGCAGTACAAAGATTGGACAGTTCATGACTGGAAGCAGGCATTATTTACCGACGAGACCGTGATTGAGCTTCGGGATAATGCTCCCCAGTATGTGCGGGTCGTCGATGGCCACGATTTGACGCCCGATCATTTCGTGAGGACTACAAAGCACCCCACCAGTGTCATGATTTGGGGATGCTTCAGTTGGCAAGGCCCTGGACGCACACACGTCGTGGACAGAACCATGAATTCCGAGGTCTACATCGATGAAATAATTGATCGAAGGATTGTGCCGCAAATCACTGACTGTTTTACAGAGCAAAATGGATGGCTGCAGCAAGACAATGCGCCGTGCCACACAAGCAAAAGAAGCATGGCCCACTTCAACAGAAAAGGAATTCGTGTCCTGTCATGTCCTCCGAGCTAACCAGATGCAAATCCGATAGAGAATTTGTGGTCAATCGTGAAGCGTCGCCTCAAGACGAGGGGCTGCAAGAACAAACGAATTCTGATCAATGAATTCCTGAATGTGTGGGCCAGAGACACAGAAATTGCTCAAATCTGCAATAACCTGGTGGAATCAATGCCCGATAGAGTGAAGGCTATCATTGACAACCGAGGTGGATCTACGAAGTACTAACTGGTGAGCTGCTTTATCTACCTTTATCTTCATCAAATGTTCATTAATAAAAATTATGAGTGTCATGGAAACATTGTTTTCACTTGGTATGAGGATATGGGCATTTGGTTGTCTAAAAAACTGCTTACTAACTTTATCAGTAGTAACAACGGGATAGTGACGCTACATCTGACGAAAAGTACGCCATTTGATGTTCCTTTATGCATGGATGATAAATAGAAGACACTGCCTATCAGATTTAACCGAAATTCTTACGATCCTCCATCATTCAATTCAGATTACATGAACAACTTGAAGTCCTTCATATGCATGTTTAGACATTCAAATTTTAAATGTCTATTTATAGTAACTTGTCGATTCGATGGCGGAATGCATATGCCACCAATTGAAAGCCCATGTGCTAATTATGTTTGTCTGCAAAAAATTGTGGCAATCGAAGGTGTAGTTTGCGAATAAGAGGCAAAACAGTTGAAATATTGTCGATTTCTGCAGGTGGGGCAAACGTTATATCGCCGAGTGTATACACATTGGGGATTTAATAAAAGCCGAGTTACCACTCAACCTAATATACTTACTCTATGGTATGAAAAATAAATCATTTTGAAAATCCTGGGTGAGATTTGTTCTGTATATGTAGCATTTAATGTATTTTGTCGATGAACTAGATTCCATTCCATGATCAATGTGTCTAGCTGATGGCTTGGAAGAGGATAAAGCGTTTGTGGTCTCATCCCTCCCCATCCTATACCCCTCTTCCCGCGTACTTGCAGACAGATCAAACAAACAATGAAACGAATTAATAAACTTGGATTGAATAAATCGAAAAATAGTGATTTTTAACCCAGATAATTATTCTTTTATTGTTTCGTTTTATTAATCTATTAGGGAATTAATTTAATTTCCTTAGGGATTTTGTTAATTAACCACTGCGTGAGACATCCTCATGTCTGCATGTAGAGATTTTTTACGTTGGCGTGGTTATCGAACATTTCTTTGTTCAGCTATTACTTTTTCACAATGACATAAGGAAACGAAAACCGAAACAGATTTTCAGCTGAAATTCATAAATTCGCTTATTGGATTCTGACAATTTCAGACCACTCATCAGGAAATTCGTCAACGTTACCTGAGGAATCCATAGGAAATTATGTAAAATCCACAGAATAGTCAGGCTGAGTTCTCACCTTTGTACCTGTTTCCTGAACTTGCAGGTTTTCCTGACAGATTCGTAGTTAACTTAACTATTTCCGTTTTGGAATAATATAGTAAAAACGACCAATCTGCCAAAGGAAATTATCTTTATACGCAAAATGTGTCGGAGAACCTGCTCCTTCATCAGGCGATCAATTTATGATTAAAAGACGCATGAAGATCGACATACCAGATAGATATCTCACACGCCACTAACATAAAATCAATAGAACCGCAACTAGGACAGCATGCACTAGTAGCATGCAACCGAGTAGAGCCACAAGTATTTTCAAGCACGCGTCTTCTCATTCAAAATCACCTAGTGACATATTTTCATTTTCCATCATCAGTTCTCATCCTAATGAAATTCGGTGTCGCATTGCAGAAGCCGTTGAAATTAGCAATACTTGTCCCACTTTGAATAATCGTGAAGAATATGTGGACTTTAGTCTTTTTCTGATATGATGTTTACTCATTTTTAGTGCGGTAATTTATAGCGAAGCCTGTTTGGGTGGGCCTCTTTTCCACTACTTTGAGTAGTCGGCGCAGTCAATGCTTCGTCGACTGCTTAGGATATTGGCGTGGAGGCCCACCGTTCGTTTTATCTCCAATACCGGCTGACTGGCTCAGCATTTCAATTAGGCCTACTTTCAATCCTGCATTGATTTCAGTGCATGCTGTCCTAGTTGCGGTTCTATTGATTTTATGTTAGTGGTGTGTGAGATATCTATCTGGTATATCTATCTGGTATGTCGATCTTCATGCGTCTTTTAATCATGAATTGATCGCCTGATGAAGGAGCAGGTTCTCCGACACATGTTGCGTATAAAGATAATTTCCTTTGGCAGATTGGTCGTTTTTACTTTATTATTCGTCTGCCCTCCCATGCCATCAATGCCTTGAATTTCCGTTTTGGTGCACGCTACTTCTATTATTGGACTTATTTCAACCCAATTCGTTATTAATTCAAGTTATTGCGCACTTAATCAGACATTTTCGTGTAGATGTCTTGTAAGGAATCATTTCAATCATCTTCTTTAATATCAAAAGCAACTTATAAAGGAAGCCATTAACGATATAACACTCCTGCAAGATAGTGCGCAAATTTCCAATGAGATATCCGAATCTCTCGCTTTATCTCGTTATTGATGACAGACATGAAGTATATCGTAGAACTTACTTGTCATGCATCCTCTTTGAAGTTCGTAGTACATAAATCCAGCCCGAGCTGAAATTGCCATCACCAAATTAAGATTAGATCTTCGGTAATCACTAACCTGTCGAACGGCTGGCCTACCCTTCAGGACTCTTCCTCGAGAACGCTTTGTGTAAATATTGAAACATGTTACATCCACGTATACCAGTGAGCGGCTAGTAGCTGCTTCCAAATACCATCGAGCATAGGACGATCGACTTTGCCTAGTTGTGAAGGAGTTGCGATTGACGGGACAGTCCTCCACTTTTTCATTGGAATGAGTTGGCGATCTAATGCTCTTGAAATGCTAGGAACAGATAAAGGAGAGCGCAACTGCCCCCTTATCGGTTCCGGGATAAAGTCAGGATGCCGCTCCACTAGTTCTACAATTTCGTTCACCACGCTATCTGTAAGTTTCACCGATTCCTCACACCTTCCTCCTCTCGGATCGCTGACACTTCCTCCTCGAAAATATTTTGAAATCATCGACCGAGCTGTGGAAACATTCATGCTTGAAAGATTGGACATTTCAACAATATTCTTTACTTCTTCCCACACTGCAACAAGTCATTCTTTAATTTCGATGCTTGTTCTGGCGTAAGGACCTCGTTGGATTGAAGCATCAGAGATGATGAAATTAGTACTGCTGACACTGTCTGACATGTCTAGTCATTATGGGCGCTATGCAGACGAACTTGACTTATGAATAGCTAACTGGACTGGTTTATCAGTGAACATCATTCATACCACCGAACAAGCATGAGCCATTGTGAATTTGCTTGAACAAAGTTTGCCAGATGTTAATTTGATTGTAATATGCATCAACTTTAGCACAATAATGAAATTGCCTGAAATAAAACGAACATGCGTATTTTGATGTTGAATGTGAATGGAAAACCTGAATCATAGTTTGAATAATTTTGATGAGGTTTTGTACGTCTGTTACATAAATGTCAGATTTGATATCTACAGCAAAAGGTGCTTGCTTATTTCACAGTTCATCAATATGCCTACTGCTCATAAACTACTATAGCCAGGATTCCATTTTATCTAACTTTTGACTTCTACGTACATGTATTTCTGATGATTAATTCAAATTCTATGAATGTTGGCTTTTGGGAACATCAAAAATTTGACCTCATATTTTTAAAACTATTTTTTGAAAATTCAACATTTTTGACAAATTGAACATCTCAATTAGTTCAAATTAGTTATAGACCATTCAAAAAGTACACATGAAGTTATAATTAACATGTTCCTTCATCCTTAAAAGCAAGATCAAGTCCTGTCAAAATCATTGTATTGATCATCTGAATAATAGCAACAACCTCTGAACACTACTCATATTAGCTAGCTTTGTTAATATGCCTACCGCCTGTTTTATGCTTCAAATAAGGAAAAGTAAAAAGTTGACAGATTAACTTGCCTCACACCATATAGGTGCATTTATTCATTTGGGTCAGCAGCTGTTGTAATTTTTCTTTACGATACATATGTAAGAGAGCAACAAACTATGCCGACAAACTGTATCAAACACCAACAACATCGTGAATCAACTGCATTAAAGAGTCGGCCAATCCAAGATAACGCTCAGTAGGAGTTCAAGGAAAAATCGCTGCTAGAGTTCCGGAACGCTTCTGTCTGCTATTTTTTACGTTCCGGGCCTCTTACTAATTAGGATTTTTTAATTAGGTAAGAGACCTTTTAAGATTATCAAATATATTAGAAACTAATTTATCAGAGCCGGAAGAGGGCCGGCTCGATATGAGGCATGGACTGGAATATTTTTTAAGCATCCGGGCCGTGCTCGGGCCTGAAATATCTAGTACCCGGGCCGATATTTATTATGTCTGAAATTAGAAATATCTTCCACACTTGATCATTTTCATATATGGTGGCTTATCAACTTGGTTCTTATAGTCCGGCAACCAGAACGTGTTTCTGCAGGGAACGAGGCCGAAAGTGAGACTTTCGCAGAATGATGTACACCATATGCCTGCTACGAATCTGTGCGTCTGCCGAGTTCTAGTGAGTTCCTCTTCTTGTCAGACAGGATCAAAGAAAAACACATGTAAATCCAATGGGACGCAGATTGCAGTTTTTGTCTAAAATGAAATTTTTCATGTTTTCTCGAATGAAACGAAAAGCACTAAGCCCAGAGTCATAATTTTTGTCATGGAATGTCTTCAGGTCATTGCCTACGATGTGCATGTGTTATTATCATGCATCTGATCGGCGATGTATGTGAGAATGTGGTTCAATGTGGATGAAGTGGGCCAACATGTTGGTGTTTGCCGACATTAAGAGGCTCACGAAATCCAATGTGTTTAGCTTTATAGACAGGGGTGCATGAAGGTGAAAGTAAATGACCTGAAGACATTCCATGTCAAAAATTATGACTCTAGACTTAGTACTTTTCGTTTAATCTGAGAAAACATAGAAAATATCATTTTAGCAAAAAACTACAATCTGCGTCCCATTGGATTTACATGTGTTTTTCTTTGATCCTGTCTGGCAAGAAGAGGAACTCACTAAAACTCGGCAGACGCACAGATTCGTAGCAGGCATAGGGTGTACATCATTCTGTGAAAGTCTCACTTTCGGCCTCGTTCCCTGCAGAAACACGGTCTGGCTGCCGGACTATTAAACAAAAATATGAAACATATACCGGCATACGACGGATAAGTCACAAGCATGCATTCACAACCAGAAACAACAACCGATAGAGGATTAGCAGGTACCATCTCCCTGGAATTTGGGTCAAAAGAGTCGATTGAATATTTAGTTCAAATTTTGACTCAATGACTTTACCTTTTCAAATAGGCTTTCTGTCTTCAGTGCAATTTCTTTTCCAAGCTTTAACATAAATATAGCTTACAACAATGGCAGCTATCGGCACATCAATGAAGATCCAAATTATGTAAAATCCAATTGTGATAAATGTCTGAAACAGTTATCTGCTCAACAGTTAGCAATTTGCTTGCAGATGGTGCACAGGCCCTAAAGCATTCGATCATGAAATCAACAATTAGATTTTTAGAATGATTCTTAATGCGATTACATTCAACTAACGTAATTGATGTCTCCATTGAGGATGCTAGAGTGTGAAAAACGATGAAATTTCTCACCCGGGCCAGATGCAAAGTTCTTCCGGGGGTCGGGTCCGGGGCAAAAAACAACAGAATCAGAGGGGCTCTTTGAGGAGCGAAAGTAGGATAAAGGCTGCACTATAAGCAGACCTAGACCAGTGGTTTGGAGAGGAGATGGAGCGAACGTTATATCGGAGCGGAGTGAAGTGGCAAAGGCTTTGGATCTGAGGGGAAAGACTTCGAAGTGCATGATCGGAAAACGAAGAATTGAGTTCACAATAATTTATTGCTTATATAATGAAATACACAATTGAACAAAATCTGACATTAACTTTGGGACATGATGCATGCCAGACACATCTGGCAACAAACTGCTTTACACGGATGCGGAGTCCTATCGTTTTGATAGGACTCCGACTCCGGGTGGCCAATAAATAAAGCCTTGCTTTTTGAAAAATTAACTGGTAACCTACATCATATATCATTATAGGCTTACCTGAATCGATATTTAGTGATTATTGCTGTATCAATTATCAATCATTTTCGATGAAGATTGATCAAATGTTGCTCTAAGTTGGATGCATACGACTCGGCTCCTCCCATCGCGTTGATCTGTGCTTCACACGGTTTTCTTCCAGTCTCTACCAGGCAGGAAAATCCCCATCCTTCTTCAAAAAATATGAGTGTACTTTCGATTTTAATATGCTCTTTGGAAGAGAGATCACACACGATTGACGTGAGGGTAAGAGGCAACGTTCTCAAACAAGCTAGTATTTCATTTTTGTCTCTGGTGTGACCTTTGGTGCGTGAGTGTGATCGAGGCTAGGAAGGCTAGGTGTCTCTGTACTTTTGTTTGACGGGAAAAGTTGACATCAAGACAGTGACAGCGATGCACGAGGATAAATAATTTGTTTGTATTGTATTTCGGGTCTAGTTGTAGGCCGGAGTCTATGATTTGAGAGGACTCATCAATCAGTCATCAGCATCAGCAGTCGCATCAGCATCAGTTGTCTATACACTGTAAATCGCTGGATACGAAAATTACATACAAACATATACCAAATTCCATACAAGTTGAAACTCACAATTGATGCGAGATTCAAGTATGTTTACAGACATCTGGTATGTTTTTCATACGAAGCCTTCTTTACTTTCATGTGTGATTGGTATGTAGCGATACGAACTATTCTATCTGTGATTGGCTGCTTCACAACACGAGTTGTTGGTCTGTTTTATATACGAGGCCCGATGCAAATTGGTCCTTATTCGTATGTGTTTCGTATGAAGAGCTATAAGTCGCATTTCAAAGATAAGTTATATTGCACACTACTGTCAAATAACTTTTTTCCAGTAGTCGTGACTATTTCATTGTGAAAGTGTGGTATTAACTAGATCAAATTTATTGTGGAATTGAAGTCGCATGTCATCGCTGCTACTTTCTAATGGCATTAACAGGGCTCACAACTAGCTCATTTCCATGAACTAAGTTGATAAACATCATTTCAATAACCGATAACATTCGAGCAACCATGTTGTCTTATATATCTCACAACAACACAACTATTTTTGCGCTCATGGATTATAATGTGTTTTTATTTCGGATGGATAATATGCTTGATTTCAAAATTACATAATGCATAATTGTTGATGGTTGAATACTTATTGATTATTCATGAAATGCCTAAGACCTATATGTATTAAAATCGAATTCAGTACTGTAAGTCTGACTGTTAGATGTCATTATCCCACTACTTACAAAACAGCAGTAACATTAGTGTGATCTTTATTGACAAAAGGCCTTAAATCAACATACTTTGGACATAATCGATGCTTTCCTTTAACATTGTGCTGTTATGGCTTTAGTATGCAAAGCATACCACATTTGAAATAACATACGAAAAGCATACAAATATATACCAAGAGAATTCAGAAATATGCCAAAAAATATTTTGCAGGCAAGTAAAGATAGTTTCTGACTCGGATCTAATTTATTGGTCGAAAATAAAAGGATTTAAAGTTACAGCGTGACGGGCCTTCGGCGTCCAGCGCCTTCTTAACGGTCGATGGTCAAATGGCGGTCTGCAAACTCGGTGTGAAGATTTATAAAGAAGTGAATGATATTAAGAATTGTGTTGCTTGTTGAATGTGAGGTGATCAAAGTGAGAAGGCAGACTGTAGCAAGGTAATTCATGTCTTCTATTGATTGTTGGCTTCAAGTGTGTAATAGCTTTTGCTTCAGTGAATGTTGTGTCTCGAGTGTTCGTCAGCTTAGCAATGAAATCGATCTGAAAATCCTCGATGCTACCTAGATCATTATGTTTATTTTTATTATGCTCATAGAGAGCGCTGGATGCAGACTTATTAATAATTGCACGTCTATGTTCTGCGTGCCGAGTGGAGAATTTCCTTACAGTCTTTCCAATGTAGCATTCTCCACATTTATTACAAGTGTACCTATATACTACGTATTTATCACTACATTTAAACTTAGGTAAACATTTACAGATTTGACAGCTACAAGTATTATAGAAATTTTTATTTTTCCTTATTTGGTTTACCGTCTGTCTACCGTATTCATTAATAACTGTAACAGGTAAGTCAAACTTCTTAACTGCTTTATTAATTTTTCTATTGCATTTATCGCTGATAAATGGAACTTTAAAATAACAATTATTTTGGTTCTTGATTTTATTTCTACTCCTATGCTTGTTCCTTTTCTTGGAAAAATTCTTGTTACTGTAGCCATTTTTAATTAGAATGTCATTAAATTCGCTAACTTTTTCTTTTTGCATCACTTCATTGCTACACCGATTACTTATATCTTTTAAGCGGTTATTAATGAAACTACTTTTAACATGATTGGGCACGAAAGAGTCCCTTCTTAAGGTTATGTCGGAATGGCCTGGTTTGTGGTACCACGCATATTGAACTTTATTATTAATTATTTTTATTTTTATATCTAAGAAGGGTAACCAGTCCATTGGGTTATGAGCTTCTATTGTAAATTTTATGCTTGAGTTTACTGCATTAAAGACATCAGTTATATGGGACAGTAAGTCACTATTATACTCTATTGGACCAAGGATGATATCATCGATGTATCTCATATAGAGCGAGGGAGAAAAGCTTAATTTTTCAATAGCCAATTGTTCTATATGACTCATGAAAATCACTGCAAATGCCGGGGCAAAATGTGCGCCCATGGGTACTCCTTTGATTTGTTTATACACATTGTCCTTGTATTTTATCTCGTAATTATAGCATACAAACGTTATCAACTTTTCTATTTGTTTTATGCTAAGACCAAAAGTGTCAATTAGATGCCAGTACTGTTCTAAACTTTTTATGTTATATTCTATACCCAATTGTATTGGGATGCTAGGATATAATTGTTCTACATCTAGTGAAATGAAGATTAAATTCTTACTATTAGGAATTCTAACACTATTTAATAATTGGATTAATTGTTCTGTATTACTTAGGTGTGTGGGAATATGCTTAAGGACATTTTTCAAGACGCTAGAAATAATCCAATCAATTTTTTCAACTGGTGTATTTTTCACAGAGACAATAGGCCGAACAGGAAACTGATTACTCATGTTGACCTTGTGGTCTTTAACAAAAGAAAAGAAATGTGCTGGTTTTGTTGCAGTACTTATTAATTTATCTAATTGCGGATTCAATTTCGTGCTCGGAACAATTGATTTAATTAGATTATTTGCCTGCTTCTCTATAGAGTCAGACTTACTTTTATTTATTAACTGATATGTTTTGGTGTCTTTAAGAATCGATTCATTTCTCGAATCGTATTTATCAGACTCACAAATTACTAGTCGGTTAGTCTTATCAGATCTGACGCATTGAAGATTATTATCATTAAGAAAATCCTTAGTTTCACGGCATTGATTTAGAATATCTTTATATGGTTGCGACTTTTTCAGGGAGTTCGATTCTTCCTGCAAAATAGTTTGGACCTCTTTACCAAAACAGTTTAGCCTACTTTCCATATCACTATCCATCTTAGGTGGCAAGTAACAAGAATTTTTATCAAAAGGAACTATTATCTCTCCCTATTATCTTGCTCTCTATGAGCATAATAAAAATAAACATAATGATCTAGGTAGCATCGAGGATTTTCAGATCGATTTCATTGCTAAGCTGACGAACACTCGAGACACAACATTCACTGAAGCGAAAGCTATTACACACTTGAGGCCAACAATCAATAGAAGACATGAATTACCTTGCTACAGTCTGCCTTCTCACTTTGATCACCTCACATTCAACAAGCAACACAATTCTTAATATCATTCACTTCTTTATAAATCTTCACACCGAGTTTGCAGACCGCCATTTGACCATCGACCGTTAAGAAGGCGCTGGACGCCGAAGGCCCGTCACGCTGTAACTTTAAATCCTTTTATTTTCGACCAATAAATTAGATCCGAGTCAGAAACTATCTTTACTTGCCTGTGAAATGCATCGCCTGACTCGCAAACTGGTCAACTATGTCAACGATACCGTGAACCTGTCAAGGCGCACGAGAAGCAACGCTGTGCAGTACGTCAACAATCAGGTGAAGTCTGTCCGCAATGGAAGCAACATCAAGTTCCTGAAAGTCTGCATACAACACAAGACCTTACCGGACTACATCAACAACCAACTGAAAGTGGATGAATATGACAACAACAAAGTAATTCAAAGGAAGAAGTTAGCATTTGGAGTAGAGATGCTACGTGTGGATTTGAAAGCGTTGGAGGAGAAACATCGCTCGCTTGTACAGGAGGGTGGCTGTCTGCAAAGGAACCTTCAACGAACAACTGGTGAGGAGCAGAACCTGGCCCAATATGTGTTGGACAACACGAAGGTTGTGGTGGAAGCAGAAGTGCGGAATATTTATGGAAGACACTCGAAGAAGTGGTCGTTCCTGAGTGACTCTGACTTTCCTGTAACTTTTGACGTGTATAAATGGCAGTCGCATTCTCGTTTTCCCTCTAAAATCAACACCACTCAAAACACTTACACACAATCGACTTACATTGGACATAAGTTTAGCAATGAAACCGAGCTGGAAGTTCCCGATGCCGTCAGGAGCTTACTAAATAAAGGTCCTAAGTATAGACTACCACATATTATTAACGATGAGTACTGGAAAAAAGTCTCTTTAAATTTTGATAGTTTAGCATACAATTTACGCTGGATGTCTAAGTTTGATAGAGAAACCGACAACTCGTTATCGAATAGTCGAATAATATTTTGGTATGCATCCTTCGT
>CAJQUW010015067.1:0-69539 GCA_907163375.1 Prostheceraeus crozeri
CACTGTAAATCGCTCAATACCAATCACATACGAAGGTTGCATACCAAAATATTTTTTTGGTATATTTCTGTATTCTCTTGGTATATATTTGTATGTTTTTGGTATGCTATTTCAAATGTGGTATGTTAAAAGAAAGCATAAAACATGTCCAAAGTATCTTGATTTCAGACATTTTGTCAATAAAGATCACACTAATGTTACTACTGTTCTGTAAGTAGTGAGATAATGACATTCAAGAGTCATTCTTTCAATACTGAATTCGATTTTAATACACGTAAGTCTAAGGCATTTCATGAATAATCAATAAAATTTCAACCGTCAACAATTATGCATTAAGTAATTTTGAAATTAAGCATATTATCAATCCGAAATAAAAACACATTATAATTCATGAACGCAAAAATAGTCATGTTTGAGATATATAAGTCAACATGATTTCACTACAGATATCGTATGAATGAAATGATGTTTATCAACTTGGGTCATAAAGTAGAGTTAAATAAACGTTCTGTTAATGTTGCTAGACAAGTAGCATCGACGACATATTCGTGGAGCATAAAATTCACAATAAATCTAATGTACTCAAATTTCACTCTATCAAACAAAAAATATTCACCACTTGTATTACCGAAAAAAGTTATTTCACAGTAGTATGTAATACATACTTTTTTTGCTATGTGACTTAAAGCTGCACATACCAAATGGATACCAGAGGCATACGAATAAGGATGAATTTCCATCGGGTCTCGTATATAAAACATACCAACAATTCGTATTTCAGTGTAAAACAGCCAATCACAGGTAGAATAGTTCGTATCGCTACATACCAATCACATATTAAAGTAAGTGAGATGTGGTATGAAAAACATACCAGATCTATGTAGACATACCAGAATCTCGTATCAGATGTTAGTTTCAAATTGTATGTAATTTTGGTATATGTTTGTATGTAATTTTCGTATCCAGCGATTTACAGTGTAGCATTTCATGGCTATACTGTATAATCACGGTTATATTGCATGTAAACTTTTGAGTCAGTGATTGATCTTCCGATATTTTAGTAAATAGATACAGGTATTCTGTACATTGTTGATGAGTCGAAATACGAAAGGGAGGAAATCAAAGAGAAAAAAAAACAGTGACGAAGAACTCGAGACACAGAGGTAAAACTAGAAGTTGATCTTGTGTGACGATACAGTAATGGCCATTTTGTTTTTATTTATCGCTTTATGTCGATTTTTATGAGAATTTGTTGAACTATTATCGATTATCATTTATTATCATTTTGACAAAAAATAATCTCCTCTAAAGATAACAACGAAAATAGATTTCTTAAGCAAATAGTTTTATTCGATAATCATCATGATCTACATGTACATGTATGCTATGTGGATTACTTAGAATTCAAGAACTTATGGCTAGGTCAACTGTTAAACAATAAGAATTATTGACATTCTTTCTTAGAAAAAATATAGCCACTCAATGGCAATACTTTACTAATTAAATCGCAAAAGCATTTTTTAATC
Source organism: Prostheceraeus crozeri (assembly GCA_907163375.1). Classification (NCBI taxonomy): domain Eukaryota; kingdom Metazoa; phylum Platyhelminthes; order Polycladida; family Euryleptidae; genus Prostheceraeus; species Prostheceraeus crozeri. The sequence goes on from CAJQUW010015067.1 coordinate 1,527, forward strand.
TTAATTGATAAATTTCGGTGCGAATTCCATTTGAGGACGGGTTATATGACTATTTCTTTCAAATAATGTGCAAGTTCTATTCGAGAAAATACGGTATTTATGATCATCAAATCGATTCTAACTCAGCTCGAATCTCACTAATCGATTCTACCAAGTGCCGGTATTTCATTTTTACGAGATTCAGCTGAAAAAACTTTTGAGATGATTAGCTTCTAGCTTAAGATCTTTACCTTTTATCTTCTCTTTCGATGATGAATAGAACGGAAATGCCATGTATCGGCATCGTTGTAGATGAAAAACGTGCGCTTTAAATGCACAGTAAATGGTTCCCCTGTGGACCAGATTCCGTTGTATATTAAGGATATCTGAACTGCTAAAATGGATTTAACACACTTTTGAAGATGACGTTGGTTGGAAACCTGTTCGAGGCATTTTCCAGCCACCACGGCCACAAATTCACGATAAAAGAAATGCTTTTCATTGCAACCATGCTCTGATGATGGAGGTGTACAATTTATTCAAAAACAGCTCGATGGAAGATTTTAATTTCGATCTGTAAAATCATAGAATGTCTAGATAAAAGATATCATGAAGAATTATTTTGCACCTCTTACATACAGAATAATGGGAATTTCTACTATCAGTGGTGCGGCGTTTATTAGAGGGTGGCGTTCATTAAAAAGTTGACCCCTAAACTGCGGCGCTTACTTGAAGAAATGCGGTAATATGTTTTATCCCACTGATTTTATGTAGATGTATCAGAAGCTAATGCATTCACCACGCCTTCGGCTCGTAGTAAGATAGCCTTTGATACTCGTAGAAGATTCTGAACATTTATCTCCCGATATCAGAGGGATTATACCGGTGAATAGGGGCCTACTTACCTTATCCATTTCTGTTTCTGCTTTACTTTATCCATTTCTATTTCTGCTTTTACACACTATAAAGAATATGATTAATAAAGTTCGTCTATGTTATTTTTTAAAATTATAGGCACTCCTAACCCCCTTCTCCCCTGACGCGGTTTGTGTACAGACAAGAAATTTAACAACAACAGCATCGGCTATTTTTGAATTCAATTTAATTTCATTATATCATCAAACAATTACTTTCGTTTTAATTACAGATCATTGACATATTAATACTTTTTATTATTTGTTATTCTTTTGATGCAGGGTTTCTCCATGCTATATCCTGAGTTGTTGCATAAGGCCTACTGTTTTCAAACGACAGTTGATCTATATCAACGTTTTTCTAGCAATTAAATTAAGTTTTAAGTACTAGGACGTCTATCCTATAAAATATCCAATTTTAAATACTTCAAAGTTTTCTGAAATTCAAGTCTTGATACTTGAGACAACACTACAGTCAAAAAATTAACTTTATCAAATCTCAACAGATGTAACCACCACGAGACATGTTTCGGCCTGTTGGGCCTCATCAGTCGTGGGTATGTTTGAACCAGCGACGTTGGAGCTAGAGGACGTGCAAGCATACCCTCTAACCACAAGGCCACCGGACCATCTGTTGAGAGCGCGAATTGCCAGGTTACTTGTCTAAAAAATTAACTATTGTCATATCTGAAATACGGAAGAAATGAAGCCTGAGAAGTGAAATCCTCAACAAATGAAATCGCCATTACTATGTGAATAATTTTTTTCGCTATGGGAATTATTGGACTTTAACGTCACTGTACTCCTCTATTTTCATTGGAAGTCGACAGGTATCACGACGCTCAAGAAATGTCTTATGATGTCAGAATCGTCGAAGACCTCACGTGACTAATGTCGCTAAAGCTTCATGTTCTACAGCAATAATATTTCTTGATGATCAACAAGTGGAGAAGTAATCTGAGGAGTCTATACGACATGCTCATGCACGCAATCATCCCTAAGTTTGATCGACAGGGATAAATTTTCATGATGCGATATTTCATGATTGCAGAAAGGAAAAAAGGGTGTTCATTGGATCTAAGCAACATAATTTTAATAGTGATTTTTTTAGAAGTAAGCCTTGCTACTGATTTTCTGATTTTTATTGTCACTTAAGCTTTTGCCAATACCGGCCTTGTAGAAAGTATAAGTAGATCTATATAGATGTAAGTAAGCCAAATTGCTTTATTAAATTTTCAAAATTGACAATTTTTTTTACAAATTTTCGCCTATATGACGGTCTGTTCATGTAGGAAAGGATTTTTCAAAATACCATGCATATATCTTCATTATATCAGAGTTAAAATACCAATGTATGATATGCTGTGCATTAATCTTTGTTGTTGAGACTTGGTTTCATAGGTTTCATTAGTGTATAGCCTCTCTGTACCGTAAATTAATGCTACTGGTAACAGACGCTATGATTTGATATCAAAAGGAGCACTCGGTTGGGGGAGTAACTTCGGTGATGCTTGAATATGCAGGAGTATCTATTTTTGGCATGTCCTGTAATCCGTGTATGACAGAACGGATTGTACTCCCGATGTAGTTGTTTTGACACGCTCTGCAAGTAACTTCATACACAACCATAGCTTTCATGCAGATGTTACTGTCCGCAATTACACAGCATTGAGGCAATTAATTGCAAATATTAATTACATTACGATTATTAAATGCCCCGTCGGTCCTAGAAATCTTGTAGATGAAAAATATCACCAAGGTATTTATGACTTAACATTTTTGCCGGTTCTATTCATGATCATGCACCGGAATGAATGAGATACAGAATACCAACACAGTTTGAACAACGTTAACACGCACAATCGTGACATAGATCTAAGACACATGTACTGGCACAATAATGCGTGCTAATATAAATAAGTGCACTACGTTGTTAAAAAATCGAAAATTGATTAGCGACGAATAGAGCCCAAGTCCGTCTAATTTGACAACGCAAGCATCCATTGAGATAGGAGCTCTGCACCGTTAATAATTGCCTTACCAATGTCTATGGTATGGACAAGCATTGAAATAATTTATGGTACGAGTATGTCAGAATTGGATCAATTAATCGCCTCAATAACAGTATAATTTTGAATATTTAAATTTTAAAATAATACAATTGAATTTTCTATCCACATAAAAAATTTCATGCAGATCTCTGCTGTTCAGACATCCTGAGTGAGGTACATGACTATTTGCTCCAATGTGTTATTCGCCACGACTTCTTAAGTGGCAATAAGAAAATAAGTTCTCATCAACACTGTTTTTCGTTGTCAAAAATGTAGGGTTCTAAGCTGTTGTTCATACATTGACATACAACATCTCCACGTACCTTTACACAGAAGATAAAGTCCAAACAATTCCTTGTTAACTATCTAGCGTGACTAATTGTTGCATGTCTTATCCAGCCATCAGCTTGCACACGTACATCGATATCAGCTACAGTCTCCCCAAACCAAGCGATATCTCAAACCTATCTGTGCGTAACAGTAATTCCGCCCGCCTTCGATGACTCATTCTCGCTCACAGACTCTCTCCCTCTAAATATGTGCTGTCTCGCTATATTGCTAGAAAACTACTTCTTGCGATTTTTGATTTTTGTTGTGATGAACTGACAACGCCTCCCTGCTAAAACCTGAACAGAGATAATCTCCATTTCCCGTCTCATGCGCTGCTTATAATATTGATGCTTAAACTAAAACCCTACGCGTTATGATTTCACTCGCAGTACGTGTTCACACAATCATGTAATAGCCCACGTAGTGTTGAGCAAGAACGAACATAAGCATATGCACTTTCATCAGCATCATAGAAATTTAAAAATTAATGGCATTAATTTCCCTCATTCACCAAGTTTCTTGCAAAATCCTTAAAGTGCATAAATTTTGTGGCCTAAATTTTCGTATAACAGCCATTAAACTGAACTGTTTTTCAGGCAATGTAATGAAACCATTTTTTTCATTTAGACATTAACCTTAAAATAGATTTAGGCTCATCAATATTGTTTTGGAGGAAATAAATGTAGGTCCATAAAACCTCCATCAAATGATTTGCGAAAGTAGTAATCCCATCCCAAATTCAAGTCCAAGATGCGCAACGATTAGTCATCATGCTGACTCACCCCCCCCCCTCTGGAAGGAAGTCGCCAAGGATGTGATGGAAGGATGGGTCCGAGAGGAAGAAACCGGTCCCTCCCCCCCTCTGGAAGGAAGGAAGGAGCAACTGTGAGGCAAGAGATGGGAAGGAAGGTGATAGGAATCTCCGAAAACGCCAGAGTTGGAAAAGGGTGGGTTTTGGTGGTTTTGGGATGAGAAAAGTCGGAATTCGTCATGAAGGAGGTCTCGGATGGGAAAACGGAGGCCAGATTCGGAATCTACGTGAAATTTTGGGTTAGGAAGGATGTTTCCAGCTCAATCGGAAAGAAAAAGTTCTGACCCCCCCCCCCCCCTCCTGTCAGACTTCCAACTTTGGTGGTAGAGATCGTAGAAAGTCGTGCAATAGCTCATTTGAAAGCTAAAAGTGAGAAAAATGCAGTGGAAAGCTCAGTTTCCTATTTTCCTGGGTTGATGGAGGAAAATGGCAGGAAAACGTCAGAGTTGGAAAAGGGTGGGTTTTGGTGGTTTTGGGATGAGAAAAGTCGGAATTCGGCATGAAGGAGTGCTCAGATGGAAAAACGGAGGCCAGATTCGAAAGTTTTGGCCAATGTTGGGTCTAGGAACTTCTTTCCAGCTCAATCGGAGAGAAAAAGTTCTGACTCCTCCCCCCCCCCCTCCTGTCAAACTTCCAACTTTGGTGTTAGAGATCGTAGAAAGTCGTGCAATAGCTCATTTGAAAGCTGAGAGTGAGAACAATGTAGTGGAAGACACGGCTTGTTCCCGTCTGCCTTCGTATAGATGTGAGACGTCATTGAAATTTTGGACATTGGCAACACGGGAAAACAGAGACCAGATTTGGAATCAGCGTGCCATTCTACATCAAGGGGGTGAGTTTCAAGTCAATCGGAGCACTATAACCGGAGATAGACGGGTTTAAAGTTTTTGGATGATGGATATTACGTCATCAGCTGATCGCCACAAACTATATAAGTGGAAACTCTGCTTGTGGAAATCAGTTCTCCTCCCGACTGGGTTGGGGTAGGTGAACTCCGGAGCTCTGATGATAGCATTGGAAATCTGAAAAACCGGGTTTCTGTGAGAAACCGACTTAGAAAATTTCATTGCTGAAGTCAGCTAAGGCGTCAGAGTTAGAGGTTAGCCAGGAGATGGCCTTCGTCTCCAGGCCATAAAAGACTCCAAAACTTTAAAGGCTTGTAACTTTGCTTCTACAAGTCCGTTTGACTTGATTCAAAAAAGGTTCGGTCGCTATTGACCTGCCCTAAGTGATAGACTACTTTTAAATTTCATAAGTAGTGCTAAAAAGTTGAAAAATTTAAATTCACTATTTTTGGAGGTTTTCTGGGGTTTTCGTCCCTGCGGAAGTCAATGAAAGGATTTGTCATGATGTCTGAGCCAGTCTTCTCATGATACAAGCGGCTTTTCACTGAAAGCGAGCAAGACACGGAGAGTTTTGCTATAATATTCCACTGGCAGGGTGTTCCTTCGGGACGGCGGACGATGCCGTAGTGATAAGTGTGGCAAGGGAGTGTGTCATATTTTAGACCGAAACCGCTGGGGCAACTCATGTCTCATGTTGAGCATTTGCCACAGTTCTCAACGTAGCACTTTGAACGCCAATCGGTTGAGTCTTAGCTATCTTGTCATGGGTGGCATCTAAACATCTCCATTGCAAAACGCTTGTGAATCACGGCTTGCTATTCCTCTCTACGGCTTGCTATCAAGCTGATCAAAGCAACGACTTGGGATGTTTCCCCTTGTAAATGACGCTGAAAATGACGTGCTCAAATGCCATAATAAAACATGAAATTCTTTGCAAAGCGTCCTCTCTTCGAAATATTGATCAATATAAGAGTGTGTATATCAACAAAGACCTAACTCGTAGTCAACAAGAATTTCATCGATCCTTGAGGAAAGAGCTGGCAGAGAGGAGAGCCAATGGAGAAAACGGAACCACTTTTAGAGGCAAACTTATGAAAAAAAATGTGAAAAATTTACTCCATTAATTTTATCAAACTCCAAGACATTGCCATCAGTGTTCCTTGCCAACGCACAGTCTGTTTTACCAAAATATGATGAACTTTGCATTGTTTCCAGTGTGCTACGTCCAGATGTTATTATTATATGTGAATCCTGGCTCAGTGACAACGTTCGGGACGACCAGATCATGCTCCCTGGTTATCTGTCCCCTTTTAGATGTGATAGAAGAGGTCGTAGAGGGGGTGGTGTCTGTATATTTGTGCGCAATCATCTTCATTGCAATGTCCTTAATATTGACATGAGTTGTAATTTTGTGGAATTCATATGGTTGCGTTTTCCTGTTTTGAATTTTGTACTCTTGGCAATTTATGTACCACCAAGTCTTAAAGTAGATCAGTACAGGCACATTTCTGAAAAAATTTGTGCAAACTTTGAATTTATGTCAAGAAATCAATCTTGCGAAAAATTTATGTTGGCTGGAGATTTAAATCAGTTTTGTACCTCTGACATTGAACTAGATGTTGGATTGATGCAACTTGTTAATTTTCATACTCGTGGTAGCTCAATCCTAGACAAAATTCTTTTGGATACTGTAAGTGTTGAGGATTACCAAGCCCCTGTTCCCTGCCCCTCTCTTGGCAGTTCCGATAATTTGGCTGTTTTGATGGTCCCGTGTAATCCGTCAAACAAAGTGGTGCATGTATCGAAGGTATACGACTATCGCCATAGTCACATTTGTAATTTTGTTTTTGAGCTGTCTCAGTATCCTTGGCATCAATTTTATAGAAATGAAGATACTGTTGAAAACAAATGTGAGAAATTTTACGAAATTGTCTCTCGAGCTCACGCAGTGATCCCTTTAACTTATGTGCCAATGACCAATAAAGATAAGCCGTGGATCACACCTGTTATCAAGAGCCTAATTCATATGCAATATATGTACTTCCGAACCGGGGATTTTGCTATGTACAATCAGTATAAGAGTAAAATCAAGATTATGATAGAGAAAGCGAAAGATGAATGGCTGAAAAACACCAGAAAATCAAAGAATGGACTAGGGAAGATTGCCAACTCGTACTTCAACAAGAAGCAAAGACAGCCTCTCTCAAACATTGTCAATGCCTTCATCAGTCCCTCTGTTGCTGCAGAAGAAATTAACCAATTTTTCAGTGATCAATTCGTCGAGTCACCAAATTGGTCAATTATCATGTCCTCAATACCTGACAATGACACTTATTGGAATATTGACGTGAGTCCATTCAATGTCTTCAGACACCTTTCTACACTGGATCAGTCGAAGGCTGGCGGTAGTGATGATCTTACTCCGAAATTACTCTCTTCTGCTGCATCTATTCTTTCTGAGCTTTCACACATCTCACATCTTTTCATTATCTGTCCAAAGAGGTATCGTTCCTTCAAGATGGAAAACAGCTAATGTCCTCCCGGTGCCTAAAGACAAAAATTCGAAAATTGATCAACTGCGACCTATTTCTCTGCTACCGATATTAAGCAAGGTACTCGAACGTTGTGTTCTCGACTCTGTAAAGGACAAGTTGCTCGAAATGTACGGATCGCTCCAGTTTGGGTTTCGAACATGCTCCGGAACTATCCATGCTCACCTTATCGTGCAAGAGTTTGTGACAACCTCTATGGACTACAGCGAATGTCGAGGCGTGATGCTAATATCATTTGACATCCAAAAGGCGTTCGATTCTGTACGACATGAATGCATCATGAAATCGTTAGTTGACGCCGATTTCCCTACTAGGTTTTTGAAATGGATTGGCAGTTACTTCGAAAATAGACTCCAGAGAACATATTTGAATTCTGAAGTAATGAGCAGCTTCTCTCATGCCTCTTCAGGTGTGCCGCAAGGTTCGGTGATTTCACCATGTATATTTGCAGCCCACATGGGAAGTCTATCCCAGAAGAACAGAGGAAATCTTTTGGTCAAATTTGCCGACGACATCGCTCTCCTTATCCCCATTTAGAAAAACAGTGACTACAATAGCATGGTCAATGAGGAATATCTCAATGTGCAGATTGGGTGCGACCGCTACGGTTTGAAACTGAATGACTTAAAAACAAAATCTATATTTTTTAAAAAGTCAGGTGTTGAAGTTGTGATTCCTGATGAATGGAATATGAAACCTGAAATCAAACTGCTTGGTGTTGTGTATGATGAAGCAATGAAATGGAGTAGTCATGTTGACATCATCACTAAGAAGGCTGCTCAAAGACTTTTTATTTTACGGAATTTACGATCTCATTTATCAAAGGATCATTTATTAGCTTTGTATTCTTCTTTTATTCTTGGAATTTTAGAGTATGGCGGACCTCTTTTTGTTGGTTTGAATTGTAAATTGACGAAGCAGATTGAAAGAGTGAACAAGAAAGCTCATTTTATAATATGCGGTAGCAATTGTGATTGTAATAAATTTACTTCTCTGTTGATTCGTCGATGAAAAAGTGCCTTACGTATTTTTGATCGCATGTCTTCTCCACAACACATTTTGCATGATATGCTTCCTCAAAGACTGAAACATACCGGACATTATTCTGTCCCACTACAGTTGTCATCCCGTCGTTCTCGTGCAATCTTACCTGTTTGTACCTACCTCCATAATTCCATCAAATCTGGTCTGTGTATAGAGGAGATAATGTAGTTTATGTAATTGTAAATACGTGTATAATTGTGATTGCTTTTCTGCTAAATTGTATCATTTTTACACAATTATGCATCTTGACTTACTTCTGCATGTTTGCTGAAATGTAAGATTTTCATTCATATCGAATAAAACACTTATCATCAAAATCTCCATTGCACTTGTCTCCCGATAGTTGGCCAACCATGGGAGAATGAACCATAAGTTCTTTTAAGAACTGTCTCTATCACGGAGACGAAATGATGAAGGGATGAAACGGGAGGCCACCCTTGCACCTAATGCAACACATCACAGACTTCTCTCTTCGCTAGTGAACAAGCTCTTGTCAGTGTCGTCAGAAAGTGTATCATGTCGTACGAAAGTTTTACTGCAACACAGGTTGATGTATAGTTAGAAAGTTTGATCATGGCTTTTTATGTAACACACGCGTCATAAATGTAAGCGTTAGTGGAGTCAAATAATTTTACCGCGACGCACGTTTGTGAAAATAAAGTTTAATCATCGCAGGTTTATTCATAAGTCTAGTCAGAAAGTGCATCATGGTTTGCAAAGATAGTGTAGTCAAATAGTTTTACTGCGACATACGTTTGTAAAAGTGAAGTTTGATCATTGAAGTTGTATGACTGACCGAACTCATCACAGCACTAGAAAGTTTTATCGAAAAGGTTTTACTGCACAGTGTAGATTGTCTTGTAACTTACTTTCACAGTGTTAGAAAGTTTTATTGGAGACAGTTGCCAAATGTTCCTTTATTAGAAAATTCAAACTCGATTAAACTCGACTGTTAGATTAGCTTCATCAGGTTTACTAAAAGCAGTTTTCTACTGCAGTGAGACTGAGAGTTTAGAATGATATATGAAAACAGTGTGCACCACAGCGCTAGAAAGTTTTACTGCACTGTGTAGATTGTTTCACAGTGTTAAAAGGTCTTATAGTCAGCGTTGAATGTTTTATAAAACCAGGTAAAGTCTTGTCACAAACGTTGAGTGTGTGAGAGCTAGTTCCATGACATTGAATCGCGAGGGTCGTAAAAGTCCATAATCCAAGGCTAGGCTCCTCTACGGTTGGATTTAGGGTTTTATATCACATGCGTTATCCGTTCGTGTAGAATACGTGAAGCACATGTTCGCTTAAAAGTCTAAACTCAAATGTTGAAATAAGTTTTGTAAGAAGTCTTTGACAGGCTGTTGTGAAACTTAGCGAACGTTGAAAAAGTTATATATAATGTTTCTGCAGTCACACTCGTTAGCGTACCAGCTTTACTAAATGTGTTGTTTGCCTTTACCAAATTGAATGCGTGTGTAGACTGTTTATTAAATAAAGACAGACAGCGTGTTTGCACTCTACATCGACAGCATACAAGTATACGCATAACAACCTGTAACGTTGTTAGTCGAATGCATATGAGTTAGGAAACACTCAAAGCATGTGTGATATAAAAATCAACCTGCTAGATGAAGTGAAACACAAAAGTGTCACAACTATTTTACGGGAAATAAAGGAGAACTGTGACAACGTTTACACTAATCATAGACAGATGAACATATAGTCTAACTTTCTGACATTTAAATGAAATTCGTAAACATGAACTGCGGTGTAAGAAACTTTATGACAACAACTTTATGTTGGTAAAATTTTCATAGATTGCAGTCGCATTTAAAGCTTAGAAACCTGTAGAAACGCTTAAGTCTTAGTTCAACGACTCGACCATTGAAGTCACAAAATAAACACGTCTGTGTAGAAAACTCATCAGTAGGAAACAGCAAAGCATGTCATTGAATGATCAAGACTGACTGACATAACGGAATTATTTCATGAGTATGAAACAGCGAACATTAGGACTGACCATGAGCATTAAAGGCTAGAATCAAAATTTGCTTTTCATGTATATGACAAATGAAACCGTGTCTCATTTCTAAACGAATCGACCATTGATCATAGAATCAACATTGAAACCTGCATCAAGTGAATTTCTGTGCGAATGCAGACGATGTAAAAATGACACACGTATTGACATTTAACATTGCTTGCAATAGTCAACACGCTGCCATTCAAAACGTTCGTCATAAAACCTATCAGTGAAACAGATGTCCCCCTCCTGTGCCCACAAAGAATCACGAGTGCACTCTGTCGCCTGTTTGTCGCACTAGCCCCTCAGCAGATAGAGTAAAACACAGAGATGTACGCTCTCTCTCTGGCACCCGTCTGTCACATTGAACAGAGATCTATCGCATCTGTCCCACGAACAAGGATGCAGGAACGTATCGTCATCTCAGACCTCCCACCTAGCTGAATCCCACACAGCTCATTGCTATCGCGCCGGAGAGATCATCGTAGGCGACTGAAAGGATTCTATTTCTCACGTTTGCGATTCGTTACTGTGCAGTCCGCGCGCGCAAGAAACCATTTGCTGCTAAAGCATGGACAATACCGATTTGTTCAATTCTTCAATGCCTCAACAGCCAGTTACAAAAATGTGGGAGAAATATAAGGGAGACGTTCACACTCATTCATCAAATACAAGTCGTTTGATGCAATGTCGTTTGATATCGCTTTCTTTGACATGAGCCGAACTTTTGAGCTCGGTTGTGGATGCAGACTGAAGATGGGGAAAGTCTTTCTCCTGGCTGCTTTGCAGGCAGAGAAAGGCGAAGCAATTCGCTGCCCCGGCCACCTCATTCCACATGAGCTTGTGGAAAACCCTTTATGTGGGATATGGCGCTAGAATATCTGGCGTTGCTGAGAATTCGGCGTCCGGAATACTTCGAGTAATCGAAGTATTTCATCGGTCCTTCCGAGGGTCCGGTCACCAATTCGTTGGAGGCCACTCTATTAACAAAGAAAAGTTACAGACTGTGCCAAACACAAACACCAGATTCAAGGATCTCTATCTTTCTTAGAAAATGAAGAAGCTCTTATTAAATTCATCTGATCAGAAAGCATCTTTAAGACACGTGTTGAACTTGTCCAACACATCTTCAAAGTCCTAACTGCCATGAAATCATCATGTTTAAAGTTTTAAAGCCTCTATGATAAGTAGCAAGGATCTTTTACATGGTGCGAAATATAAACGTGTGTAGAGAGAGGATTTGAACTGAAGTCATGAATTTATTTCTTCACTACCCCTCAAATGGAAATAGTAAGGGTGGTGGAAGAATCATCAGAGCAACACGTTCTATAGTAATGCAGGCAATGACAGTCACGGTTGTACTTAGAGATTTAGCGTTTTGGATAACACAAATGAACGATCTCTTTTAGTGTAGAATACGTGATGCATATGTTCGCTTTATAAAATGACTTTGAAGGTAAGATTTAATTTTCATGGTGAAAAGACAGGTTTCATATCGTTGATAAGGGATAGTTACATACTCATTATGTTATACACTTTACATTTGATGTGGTCAGCTGAAAGGTGATTGATGCATGTTCAATAGAAGCGTTGTATGTATCTTAGTGATTGGAATCATAATGCGTGTAAAGAGTTGATGAGGAAAATATATAATAGTCAACACATGAAAGGTTCTTGTTATCCAAGGTAGGAATATATGAACATCATTCATCAGTCAGTGTTGTATTTTAAAAGTCATATGCTGACAGAGTCATAAGTTTACTAAATTATACAGCAAAACTCCTAATCCCTAAATCCATAGGATAGGTGTCCCTGTGTTGAGATTTGGGGATTTAGCGTTATAAAACTGTAAGTTACATAGATAAATCACTAAGTCCATGGCATAGTCAAGCCTATGACAAGACTTAGCGTTCCATATGATCCATGCTAGCAATATTTGTTCGTGTACAATGTGACCTAATGCGTTTAGTCAGATAATGCATCATCAATTTCATTCACTTGATTAGATGATGAAGAAAGTGTGAGATAGAAGTGAAAGCGATCTCATAAAGTTAGAACACATAGCAGTAACATTGCACGATTAAGTAAAGTGAAAAGTTATGTCGTATGAAATGAGTGATACAAGACTAGCTCACATTGAACTGAATTGTTAGTGTAACAAAAAGCTGTGTGGGTTTCAATAACATATCATGTACATACTGTGTCGTTTTCTTTTCACATAAAGTTGGACTTCAAACAGAGTGGATTGACTTAGTAATAAAGTTGCAACCATTTTACTGTTTGCAACGTTAGGAATAATATCAGAATCATTTCAGTGTCTGCAAGATAGGCGAAGTATAAAATAAAGTCGTGGTCATCTCACTGTTTGTAAGTTAGGAATTTTGTCAGAATCATTTCAGTGTTAGTAAGATAGGTAAAGTATAGAATACAGTCACAAGCATTTCACTGTTTGTAACGTTAGAAATAAAGTTGATGTTTGTAAAGTTTGAAATCATGTTAGAATTCTTTCAGTATTTGTAAGATAGGGGACGTATAAAATAATGTTAGAATCCTTTCAGCATTTGTAGCGTTAGAAATAAAGTTGATGTGGGAGAACTGTATTCCAGTCATGGTTACATAAAAAATTTGCTCAACGCCAATTCCACTGAAATCGAGCTCCACTCATCTCAATTGAATTTGCTCAAAGCAATCCAGCACCAACTCCGGAAATCTTGCTCTCCAGACACCGGGAAAAGACCGGAAACCATCAGAAAAAATGAAAAATATTCATTAATGTCCTCCTGATAGCACAAAAAAATTTGCTCAACGACGATTCCACTCCAGTCGAGCTCTACTCATCTCAACTGAATTTGCTCAAAGCAGTCCACCATCCAACTCCGCATATCTGGCTATCCAGACACCGGAAAAGATCGCAAAAATGAGGAAAATGCAATAAATTTATTAATAATGGCAACATTTTAGTAAGTGCAACATCGATTGTTCTACCATCTAGTGGCATTAGATTCTGGTGGCATTGGAATATAGTGTCGTTAGTTTCATCTCAATAGTCTTTCTCTCTCGTTGCCATCGTGTAACTGCGATTTGACGCAAAGAAATGTGCCATATCACAGAGTAAGTATATTAGGTAGAGTGGCAACTCCGCATTTATTTAATCCCCAATGTGTATACCAGTGGCGTAGCGTGCTTCAAAAAGTCTCCAGGGCTAATATAGCCTAAGTCTTGAAATATGTCAAATGAAAATGTTTGGGGTTTCACTTGAAAGTAATATAACAGGAAAATGCGAAATTTCTGGCGCTCCGCTACAAGACGTGATTGCTGATGGTTGATCCAGTCATCACCCCATTGATTTTGTGTGATCATTTACAGCAGAAAGACTTCACCATGATGATCTTCGTCTAAGTGAAAAATTGGAAGTCGGCTAGCTTTTCCATTCAGTCGTTGTTCTGTTCATCTAGATTTTTTGGATTTACGAGCTCCTCTGCTTTACATGTAAACAACACTCATCCTAAAGTGCAATCACTGCAATGTTGATTATGATGTCTATTGTCTTCAAAAAGAGACCTCATTTGTAGACGTCTGTTGGATAATTAGAAAGTTCGCTGCATTTAAATTTAGTCACGTTTTTACGCCGCACCCGGCAGACCTGTTCATAAAGGAATAATGGAATTATGAACGATTTATGACCTTTTGGAACAATTTCAAGTGGTGTACATTAATTTCATGTTTTTCTCATGTGTTTTGTATCGCGAAATTGTTATATTATCTAAATATTTAGAAATTTGACAGTATTCCGCTGCAGGTCGAATTTATCCGACAACTACCTTACTACAACTACCTTACAATCTTCATTTGATTTTATGAAAATTTTTCATACTTAAATGCCCAATAGATGTACATGTCTCCGTTGCCATAAATAAAAAAAGTTAACGAGGGGCATGTACATACTCCATAATCTTTGAAAATGTGTCGAGTAACCTGATTATTTTCTTTTGAAAATTACTTAATTTATAACAGGAGCGGAAAGAATTTGATTGAACGCTAAAGAAACAGTGTACGATTCAATGTTTGCATTTGAAAGAAGTTAAAACGAATTTCCTAGTAAGGATTGTAATCTTTTCCGCTTCAAACAATACTGTAAATCTTCATTTTGTCGTTCAACCTATCTAACAAGAAAGCAAATCCAAGCAAATCTTTTTATTTCTGCAGGATATTCAGCCAAGTTGTAGCCATAGAGTAAGTATCTCTACTCCCTCCTAGAGTAAGGATCATACATTTCTCTACTTTATGGTTGTAGCTAAAGGGCACGAGTAATTAACGAGAGGACGAATGGGTCAAAGAGGAGACGATGTAGCAGACAAGGAGGGTACGAAGGTGACACCATTTCGATCCCTGGAGGGGACAAAGCGGACAATTGTAAGATTTTTGTCCCTTCTCTCGTTGGTAACAAATGTCCCCCAACGTTTGTCCCCTTTTGTGTACCCGTGCAGTTCACAGTGCACTTGTAAGAGCGGAAATCTACAACTTTTACGATAAAAGGCTCTCCATAGAAGTACAGGTGAGTCATAATGTACGCAAAACTTTAATGAAGTGTAATGCTGACCGAGATGATAATTCGGATAATTATATTTACCAAGACATGGGGTTTTTCTGTGTGAACTATTATTTTGCAGTACACTAGCTAATTTAAATTTCATCAGAAGCAGCCTAAATTTCAAAATTTCTATTGTTAAAGATTCATGTCAAAAACTAATTTTCCGTCCGACACTTTACAATTTGCAAGGTCGTAAGGTGATCACGAAACATGTTGGTGTAATGGCTTTGATCTACAAGCGATTCGATAGAGTAGGACTGCAATTTGAAGCTAGAAAAAATCATCATCCAATTTCAAAGTTTAAGTGAGTGGAGTTGTCTCGCCAATTTGGATCTGGGTTGCCCTTATCACACAGCTGTATTGCCTAACGAGTCCATTCAATGTAAAACAAGCTTCATCAGACCAAAGAATTTTTGGATGAATTCCTTTATTCTCCAATATCCACTTGGTGAAATCTAGACACTTACACCTGTCAAGGTCAGTAATCGCATGTGTTCGGGATATTCTGAATGGATACATCTCAATTTGGGCAACGACTCGTAGGACGTTGCGTTGAGGTGTTCTGTGGTTGAGGGGCGGCGAATCCAAGCGCGAATTGTCGAGATAGTGCGACCCAAATGAATTTGCCGCTTGAAGATTGGTGATCAACATTTCGATCGCGGAACGTCTTTAGCTATCGACGTTCTACCAGAAGACCGACGGCTGTTATGGATGCTTTTTCTCGAGCTTTTGCATCGTCTACTGATTGTTGAAGGTTGTAAGGGATCACTGTGCGAGGACATGATTCAGTTACGTTATGCATGTGGAGTAACAGTTAGGAATTCGGTATTTGAATGAAACAACTTCACGAGAGTCAATCTTATTTATATATTAAACGACATCGTCAGAGGCAGGAGCACTACTGAACTTTTGGTTTTGGAGGCTGTTCCCCGCACATCAAAGATTAATCAAAGGCTTCAAAATTGAAAGACAAATTCAAAATCTTCGGACAACTTAGATGACTTGCTCATGTCCAAATCTTTGGTCGAACAAAATCCCATCGATTGTTGAATCATTCTGCAGTCTTATCGAATCACTGAACAAAACCAAATTACAAATCATGCGCCAAACAATTTTTGAATTTGATGAAATAATAGATAATTGGATAAGATTTAAATTTTCAAATTTTACAGATGTTATTTCTAGAGGGAGGAAAGATTTTATATAAAACAAACCCCCAAGTCTTAACGAACAAAATGGCATCAAAATGATTGTCGAATATTTTATTTAGGAAGCACAGCACATTTTCAAAGTTTTACGCACTTTATGACTCAACCTGCAGTTCAATATTACATAAGTATGGTACTTATTTTCTCCAAGACTCTTTTTCGATTTATGGTTTTCCTGAGTTTAAGTTCCTTTTCAGACTTGAATAAACGTGGACGAGGCTGCACCAAGTACAGGACCCTGCCTGGATGAGTTTGAGCGTTCAGGTGAGGGCCGAAATGCATATGCTTTTCTCATCCCAAAACATCCAAAATCTGACTTTTCCAACTCTGACGTTTTCCTGCCATTTTCCTCCCTCAACCCAAACTGAAGCTTTCCAGTGCATTTTTCTCACTCTTAGCTTTCAAATGAGCTATTGCACGACTTTCTACGATCTCTAACACCAAAGTTGGAAGTTTGACAGGAGGGGGGGGGAGGAGGTCAGAACTTTTTCTCTCCGATTGAGCTGGAAAGAAGTTCCTAGACCCAACATTGGCCAAAACTTTCGAATCTGGCCTCCGTTTTCCATCTGAGCACTCCTTCATGCCGAATTCCGACTTTTCTCATCCCAAAACCACCAAAACCCACCCTTTTCCAACTCTGACGTTTTCCTGCCATTTTCCTCCATCAACCCAGGAAAATAGGAAACTGAGCTTTCCACTGCATTTTTCTCACTTTTAGCTTTCAAATGAGCTATTGCACGACTTTCTACGATCTCTACCACCAAAGTTGGAAGTCTGACAGGAGGGGGGGGGGGGTCAGAACTTTTTCTTTCCGATTGAGCTGGAAACATCCTTCCTAACCCAAAATTTCACGTAGATTCCGAATCTGGCCTCCGTTTTCCCATCCGAGACCTCCTTCATGACGAATTCCGACTTTTCTCATCCCAAAACCACCAAAACCCACCCTTTTCCAACTCTGGCGTTTTCGGAGATTCCTATCACCTTCCTTCCCATCTCTTGCCTCACAGTTGCTCCTTCCTTCCTTCCAGAGGGGGGGAGGGACCGGTTTCTTCCTCTCGGACCCATCCTTCCATCACATCCTTGGCGACT
Source organism: Prostheceraeus crozeri (assembly GCA_907163375.1). Classification (NCBI taxonomy): domain Eukaryota; kingdom Metazoa; phylum Platyhelminthes; order Polycladida; family Euryleptidae; genus Prostheceraeus; species Prostheceraeus crozeri. The sequence goes on from CAJQUW010015067.1 coordinate 18,958, forward strand.
TCCTTCCAGAGGGGAGGGGTGAGTCAGCATGATGACTAATCGTTGCGCATCTTGGACTTGAATTTGGGATGGGATTACTACTTGCGAAATTGTTGGCAAAGCCTACGATTACTTATGTAGCGCTTTTGGTGGAAATTGCTTTGAAGAATAATTACTGGCAAATGTCATAATTTGTAGGTTCTGTCAAGTGCACTTCCACGCATAGTCCTAGTTTGGGAATACCAAGTAGAACAGATGATTCCAGATGGTTGAAGATTAACCATGGATAAACAGATGGTTCAAGTTCGAGAACAATTTATCTATCAACGTTCAATCGACGTTTAGAATTTGCTCCTGCCACATATTGATGAATCGATATATCTTCAGGATTTCAAGAGGAGTATGTACAACTTTCTACGATGAGAAATGAGCTTTGTAACTCTTCCTTTGCCAGCATAAAATGTATATGATTCCTTACCTGCATGTGTTGACTCTGTTCTACTCACTGTAAATTTGATTTGCCTTGGTGCTACATGCACTTATGGGAGTAATAAAATGTAATAGTATAATAATTTACTATTTTTTTTACAACTTCATTATATCTCGACGATCTACGCGATCACCAATATCAAGATGGAATGCAAGGCACATCTATTCTACTTGGCATTACAAACTAATCAAATATGAATGACCAAGACGAATAAATCAAAACGCGTTTATTAGCCCTATTTGTACTTTTGATATACACGTATGCATGCGTAATCGGAAGTCCAAAATTGGGAGTTTATGAAAATACAGGATGTAGGTTTTAAATGTGAAAATTCAAAGGTGCTGCTATGGTTGATTTGGGACCTATAAATAAGTACTTCATGATATTCTGCTTTGGCATCTATTGCGACAAATTCAAAATTTTAAACAACAATGACAGCATCTAAATATTTTTAACCAGATTGAATTATCTTTTAATTAGAACGTCATATTTGACGATTTTGGACATGAGCCTGACATTCTTGAAGTGGAAGTAGAACAAGCAGTGAAACCGTTTGTACAGCTTTTTAAATGCTTTGTCTCTGAAAGATTTTAATTTGGATGCAAACACGAGAAAGTTTGTAGAATACAAAGCATACTGTGATAAATGCTTGAATTTATTTTCTGATACATGCGCACCTGCAGCACCTATCATAGCGGCATTTTCAAATAATTCGGTAATTCCAAGTGTATTCATGTGTGACTTAGAAGGAACCTAGGAATAATCGCACACCCTCGAGTAATCGACCATCCTCTATTGAGCCCTCATCGTAAATTGAGACAAATTCGATAAACGAACGCCATGGGCGATTATTAGAAGAAATTCGGTACTCAGAAAGTTTCATATGCACTTACTATGTAAGTCGATGATTCAAGGCGTTGGCAGGCAGCTGGCTGAAGCGGTAGATAGTTAAGTCCCCTCGGAATATGCCAGACGTTACTGAGCTAATTGACCAGACAAATCGAAGAAAGAATCCACCAAATGAACATCTGGAGCGATAAACAGCACTACCATAATATAGACATAGAATTTCAAAGCGAAATGCAAAGAAAAAGGACACCAAAAGTCAATCGATCAAGCAGAAATAACATTGCCGCTGTCGGACCTACCTCTTTCGAAAAAGATTGGATAGAGTGTGAGCATTTTCAAAATACGAGTTAATAGTTTACTATCATGAAATAAATTTATCATTAACTATACTATTGTAACTATAACCTACTAAACTATTCGATGAAGTGAGACATAAAATACTTCTATTATAAGATTGATGATATCTAATTCTGAAACGCGTTCACAACGCTGAATAGCTTCCAGCAATCGCCACAAATTCGAAGTTGGCCCTGACTCTATGTAATTCACAATACTGATACGTTGACATCCCAACTTAAATCCTAGAAATAAAATTTAATTCCTTAATCAAATTTAGCAGCAGGGTGTTCCAGTCAACCAAGTTAGAAAATATAATCCGTGTATGATAAGGCTACATATGTGGAACCAACCAAGTTAGGTTCTGAAGTGAGCAATATTACATTTGCGTCGTTTAGCATTTGAAATTACGTGTCTTCCGGCTTCCCTAGTATAAAATTTCTTACATCGCATGCTGGATACGCATTAAAAGTTGTGTTCCTAAAATACAAAGACAGAAGAAGAAAATGAATGGTTGTCTCATGAATGGTTGATTTGTTTGGTGTATCGCTCGTAATCGCCGAATAACATTTTTCAATTTGGCGATTCCGTACACCCATCAAATTTTCTGTCAACTAACGAAGTGATTTATATTTTTTGAATGTATTCATGAGATGATGCATCGAACGCACTGTACACACAATTAAATACATTCGGTTATTAACGGTGCACTTATCATCGTTCTCATACTGCTCATTAAGTGGAGAGAGCTAATCAGTTTTCTTTTGTTTTTGCAATACGAATTTAAGCTCAAAATAAATTGCAAAGGATTCTTCTTTCGACATAGTGGAGCAATTGATCATACTTGACCAGAGACGTGTGATTATAAGAAAATATAATGATTTACATATAGGCATAATTTTCAAAGCTATGCATTATTGTCCGATTGCCTTACAGAGATCTGATGTCCTAATGATGATAACACAGTTAAAATTTGATAATAAAGAGGCTTGCGCAGCGATGGTCAGAAGGATGTTTCATCCCTTTATCAATACATCTTAATCTGAATATCCTGGTGGCTCTAGTATACAGTACACTCATCTGGATTATTTTAGTATCCCATCAAGTTTATCTATACTTAATAAGAATAATTATAAATATTATGTTATAAAAATATATGTTATAAAAATTATAAATAAAAAATACCTTATTTATTGACCGTGTCATTCTTTTTTAAAACCTATTCATTTGGTCAATGGCGAAAATTATTATTATTCATAAGAACAAGGGAGTTCTGGATACAATCACATTCAGAGAAATATTTCATGTTGTAAACTCACATATTCAAGTTTCACAAAAACTGTGATACTGCGCTTAGTATGAAACTATTGCATTAAGAAGATGAGACAGAAAATTTACATGTTGAAAAACAGAAATGAATCACTTGAAAATACATGTACATGTAAATGAACAGAAATAAAGAGTTGAGAAAAATGGGATGAAGTTAATTGATTGATCAAAAATCATAATCGGAAGTTGAAAAAACCAAATCGGCGGGAAAAGGAGAAAAGTTAACGAAAAAGATCAAACGAAAGCATTGTTTTTTGAATGTTTGGAAATTTGTAGATGGTTTCATGAGTCCTTAAATGACAGAACATGCTACTTCAAACTGGAATAGGTTATTTAGTAGGCATACGCATTTCGGCCCTCACCTGAACGCTCAAACTCATCCAGGCAGGGTCCTGTACTTGGTGCAGCCTCTTCCACGTTTATTCAAGTCTGAAAAGGAACTTAAACTCAGGAAAACCATAAATCGAAAAAGAGTCTTGGAGAAAATAACTACCATACTTGTGTAATATTGAACTGCAGGTTGAGTCATAAAGTGCGTAAAACTTTGAAAATGTGTTGATGCCATTTTGTTCGTTAAGACTTGGGGGTTTGTTTTATATAAAATCTTTCCTCCCTCTAGAAATAACATCTGTAAAATTTGAAAATTTAAATCTTATCCAATTATCTATTATTTCATCAAATTCAAAAATTGTTTGGCGCATGATTTGTAATTTGGTTTTGTTCAGTGATTCGATAAGACTGCAGAATGATTCAACAATCGATGGGATTTTGTTCGACCAAAGATTTGGACATGAGCAAGTCATCTAATTTGTCCGAAGATTTTGAATTTGTCTTTCAATTTTGAAGCCTTTGATTAATCTTTGATGTGCGGGGAACAGCCTCCAAAACCAAAAGTTCAGTAGTGCTCCTGCCTCTGACGATGTCGTTTAATATATAAATAAGATTGACTCTCGTGAAGTTGTTTCATTCAAATACCGAATTCCTAACTGTTACTCCACATGCATAACGTAACTGAATCATGTCCTCGCACGGTGATCCCGTACAACCTTCAACAATCAGTAGACGATGCAAAAGCTCGAGAAAAAGCATCCATAACAGCCGTCGGTCTTCTGGTAGAACGTCGATAGCTAAAGACGTTCCGCGATCGAAATGTTGATCACCAATCTTCAAGCGGCAAATTCATTTGGGTCGCACTATCTCGACAATTCGCGCTTGGATTCGCCGCCCCTCAACCACAGAACACCTCAACGCAACGCCCTACGAGTCGTTGCCCAAATTGAGATGTATCCATTCAGAATATCCCGAACACATGCGATTACTGACCTTGACAGGTGTAAGTGTCTAGATTTCACCAAGTGGATATTGGAGAATAAAGGAATTCATCCAAAAATTCTTTGGTCTGATGAAGCTTGTTTTACATTGAATGGACTCGTTAGGCAATACAGCTGTGTGATAAGGGCAACCCAGATCCAAATTGGCGAGGCATCTCCACTCACTTAAACTTTGAAATTGGATGATGATTTTTTCTAGCTTCAAATTGCAGTCCTACTCTATCGAATCGCTTGTAGATCAAAGCCATTACACCAACATGTTTCGTGATCACCTTATGACCTTGCAAATTGTAAAGTGTCGGACGGAAAATTAGTTTTTGACATGAATCTTTAACAATAGAAATTTTGAAATTTAGGCTGCTTCTGATGAAATTTAAATTAGCTAGTGTACTGCAAAATAATAGTTCACACAGAAAAACCCCATGTCTTGGTAAATATAATTATCCGAATTATCATCTCGGTCAGCATTACACTTCATTAAAGTTTTGCGTACATTATGACTCACCTGTACTTCTATGGAGAGCCTTTTATCGTAAAAGTTGTAGATTTCCGCTCTTACAAGTGCACTGTGAACTGCACGGGTACAAAAAAGGGGACAAACGTTGGGGGACATTTGTTACCAACGAGAGAAGGGACAAAAATCTTACAATTGTCCGCTTTGTCCCCTCCAGGGATCGAAATGGTGTCACCTTCGTACCCTCCTTGTCTGCTACATCGTCTCCTCTTTGACTCATTCGTCCTCTCGTTAATTACTCGTGCCCTTTAGCTACAACCATAAAGTAGAGAAATGTATGATCCTTACTCTAGGAGGGAGTAGAGATACTTACTCTATGGCTACAACTTGGCTGAATATCCTGCAGAAATAAAAAGATTTGCTTGGATTTGCTTTCTTGTTAGATAGGTTGAACGACAAAATGAAGATTTACAGTATTGTTTGAAGCGGAAAAGATTACAATCCTTACTAGGAAATTCGTTTTAACTTCTTTCAAATGCAAACATTGAATCGTACACTGTTTCTTTAGCGTTCAATCAAATTCTTTCCGCTCCTGTTATAAATTAAGTAATTTTCAAAAGAAAATAATCAGGTTACTCGACATATTTTCAAAGATTATGGAGTATGTACATGCCCCTCGTTAACTTTTTTTATTTATGGCAACGGAGACATGTACATCTATTGGGCATTTAAGTATGAAAAATTTTCATAAAATCAAATGAAGATTGTAAGGTAGTTGTAGTAAGGTAGTTGTCGGATAAATTCGACCTGTAGCGGAATACTGTCAAATTTCTAAATATTTAGATAATATAACAATTTCGCGATACAAAACACATGAGAAAAACATGAAATTAATGTACACCACTTGAAATTGTTCCAAAAGGTCATAAATCATTCATAATTCCATTATTCCTTTATGAACAGGTCTACCGGGTGCGGCGTAAAAACGTGACTAAATTTAAATGAAGCAAACTTTCTAATTATCCAACAGAAGTCTACAAATGAGGTCTCTTTTTGAAGACAATAGACATCATAATCAACATTGCAGTGATTGCACTTTAGGATGAGTGTTGTTTACATGTAAAGCAGAGGAGCTCGTAAATCCAAAAAATCTAGATGAACAGAACAACGACTGAATGGAAAAGCTAGCCTACTTCCAATTTTTCACTTAAACGAAGATCATCATGGTGAAGTCTTTCTGCTGTAAATGATCACACAAAATCAATGGGGTGATGACTGGATCAACCATCAGCAATCACGTCTTGTAGCGGAGCGCCAGAAATTTCGTATTTTCCTGTTATATTTCTTCCAAGTGAAACCCCAAACATTTTCATTTGACATATTTCAAGACTTAGGCTATATTAGCCCTGGAGACTTTTTGAAGCACGCTACGCCACTGGTATACACATTGGGGATTAAATAAATGCGGAGTTGCCACTTTACCTAATATACTTACTCTGTGATATGGCACATTTCTTTGCGTCAAATCGCAGTTACACGATGGCAACGAGAGAAAGACTATTGAGATGAAACTAACGCCATTATATTCCAACTCCACCAGAATCTAATGCCACTAGATGGTAGAACAATCGATGTTGCACTTACTAAAATGTTGCCATTATTAATAAATTCATTGCATTTTCCTCATTTTTGCGATCTTTTCCGGTGTCTGGATAGCCAGATATGCGGAGTTGGATGGTGGATTGCTTTGAGCAAATTCAGTTGAGATGAGTGGAGCTCGATTGGAGTGGAATCGTCGTTGAGCAAATTATTTTGTGCTATCAGGAGGATATTAATGAATATTTTTCATTTTTTCTGATGGTTTCCGGTCTTTTCCGGTGTCTGGATAGCCAGATATGCGGAATTGGATGCCGGATTGTTTTTTGAGCAAATTCAATTGAGATGAGTGGAGCTCGATTAGAGTGGAATCGGCGTTGAGCAAATTTTTTATGCCATCAGGAGACTTGCACCAACGTTAGCACCATCTCTTTTGTATTTATTGACATAAAATATACTTTTTTGTCATGTTATGGTTTTGTCAAACGGCGTTTTTGGTTTGAGAGGCAAATTTTCCGCATTGTTTTACATAAGTGAGCTGGTTTTCGTCTTTGAGCGAAATGTTTGAAAAAGTTGGTGCTAACGTTGGTGCTAACTTCAGCGACTTGCATAATGGTGCAAAGCAAGTGGGATGACATTTTTTCAAATGAAAATGTTTGGGGTTTCACTTGGAAGAAATATAACAGGAAAATACGAAATTTTTGGCGCTCGCTACAAGACGTGATTGCTGATGGTTGATCCAGTCATCACCCCATTGATTTTGTGTGATCATTTACAGCAGAAAGACTTCACCATGATGATCTTCGTTTAAGTGAAAAATTGGAAGTAGGCTAGCTTTTCCATTCAGTCGTTGTTCTGTTCATCTAGATTTTTTGGATTTACGAGCTCCTCTGCTTTACATGTAAACAACACTCATCCTAAAGTGCAATCACTGCAATGTTGATTATGATGTCTATTGTCTTCAAAAAGAGACCTCATTTGTAGACTTCTGTTGGATAATTAGAAAGTTTGCTTCATTTAAATTTAGTCACGTTTTTATGCTGCAGTCTGTATAAGGTCAAAAATATGGAAGCATGTGTAGCATGCCCAAAGGTCACGCTATCTATTGAAGAAATGAAGACATGATATGTCAGATGAAATTGAATAAAACATGCAGTCATGTGAAGAGAAATTAAACTACAATCATAAAAGAAAACCTTCTCCTGTACAAAGGGACGGAGGTAGGAGTCTAATGTCTTAAAAAAGAAACTTCATTTGTAGACTTCTGTTGGATAATTAGAAAGTTTGCTGCATTTAAATTTAGTCACATTTTATGCCGCACTCTGTATAAGGTCAGAAATATGGAAGCATGTGTACGCTGTCTATTGAAGCGTAAGCGGTAAAATATGTTTAAAAGAATATTCATCATTTGGCGCATTGATGACATGATGATGGCGACACAGATGTCAGATGAAATTGAATGAAACATGCAGACTTTTTCAAGTGAAGAGAAATTAAACTACAATCATAAAAGAAAACTTTCTAGTGTACAGAGGGACGGAGGTAGGAGTCTTCGGGATATATTACACTATGATTAAATGGCACCATTTCACCACTGAAGTTTTGTCTAGATGGGCGATGATGACAGTCAAGATAGAAATGTGTGATTATTATCATTCATTCCAGATATTGGTCGGCTCCACCAGTTTCACACCATTTAATCATTGCATCATAGTAATGACTAAAAGTGCTTTTGTGCACAACAAAATTTTCGACAGTTCGACCATAAGCTGAGATGAAGTTTGGAGAGCCCACTAGTTCACCGTAGTCAGCTCTTTGTCTGACAAATGACTGTCTATGGTCAGTTGATGGTCAGTTTACATATTATAAATATATATTATAAATAATATTAATAATTTATAAAATAATTTTAATAATAAATATATATTATAAAGTATGACTGATTCAGGTTCCATCTCTGTCTCATAAAATACTTGTGACTGAATATAAAGGCCTATTTCAGGGGAATTCATGTTCGGGACCCCTTTGCAGTCCCCCACAACCAGAGACCCTAACCGATTGAGCTCCAACTTTGCAAACACACTCATTAGATGTAGAGTGATAAAGTATGACTGATTCAGGTTCCATCTCTGTCTCATAAAATACTTGTGACTGATTATAAAGGCCTATTTTAAGGGAATTCATGTTCGGGACACCCTTTGCAGTCCCCCACAACCAGAGACCCTAACCGATTGAGCTCCAACTTTGCAAACACACTCATTAGATGTAGAGTGATAAAGTATGACTGATTCAGGTTCCATCTCTGTCTCATAAAATACTTGTGACTGATTATAAAGGCCTATTTTAAGGGAATTCATGTTCGAGACCCCTTTGCAGTCCCCCACAACCAGAGACCCTAACCGATTGAGCTCCAACTTTGCAAACACACTCATTAGATGTAGAGTGATAAAGTATGACTGATTCAGGTTCCATCTCTGTCTCATAAAATACTTGTGACTGATTATAAAGGCCTATTTTAAGGGAATTCATGTTCGGGACCCCTTTGCAGTCCCCCACAACCAGAGACCCTAACCGATTGAGCTCCAACTTTGCAAACACACTCATTAGATGTAGAGTGATAAAGTATGACTGATTCAGGTTCCATCTCTGTCTCATAAAATACTTGTGACTGATTATAAAGGCCTATTTCAGGGGAATTCATGTTCGGGACCCCTTTGCAGTCCCCCACAACCAGAGACCCTAACCGATTGAGCTCCAACTTTGCAAACACACTCATTAGATGTAGAGTGATAAAGTATGACTGATTCAGGTTCCATCTCTGTCTCATAAAATACTTGTGACTGATTATAAAGGCCTATTTTAAGGGAATTCATGTTCGGGACACCCTTTGCAGTCCCCCACAACCAGAGACCCTAACCGATTCAGCTCCAACTTTGCAAACACACTCATTAGATGTAGAGTGATAAAGTATGACTGATTCAGGTTCCATCTCTGTCTCATAAAATACTTGTGACTGATTATAAAGGCCTATTTTAGGGGAATTCATGTTCGGGACCCCTTTACAGTCCCGCACAACCAGAGACCTGCAATCACTTACAACTCGCCTATATGATATCGCTAAGTTTCACATGAGAATTGCAACTGAATATCAGTTTGATTATTCAATCTGTCCACTTATGGAACTCTGGTATTCAGTTATGAAGCTAAAAGTCTCTTCTAGTAAGGAGTTAGGCCTATAATTCGGATCGGCTCGTCTATGTAAATACATCATCTGGCACTTAGCCCCATCGTGACGCAAGCGTCTTTCATCTGTCCTTTCATTTAACGAACACATTTCTTCACAGCCTCTGCTAGCAATTAATAAAGCACGTCACATCCAATTCGAGCATCGATAGATAGATGGTGTAAGGAGCAGGTCACCTGATATTCGAAGGAACTAAGGCAATGTTGAACAGTGTCAATACTTTATTTTTAGCAACAGCAAATGGACATCTTATTGAATCAGCGTCTCGGTGTACAACATATTCTTGTTGTGAAGAAGTCTGTGTTCTCGTCTCATTTGGATACAATTGATCCTGCAGTGATCTGTGTGACTGTAGCGAATGCAATGGCAATGTGTTCTTCATTTCATTGAATTATAAATAACAACTTTGAATAATTCATTAGTGAATAACTAAATGATTATATTCCATAGCAATGAAAATGAAGTAATCCAATCACAATTGGGAACCAGTTAGACTAAGTAAAAAGTACAACCTGTCAAGAGATTGAATTGTTTTTTCATCAGCAAAAAAACTTTAATTTTGAAAATAATTCATGCAGCAAAAGGCTAATAGGTAGGCCTAGAGCAACCAAATTAATTGAATAGCACAGACTCTTATTAATAGCGAATTAATTAATGTATGTATTGAATTGAAAACAGAGCTCGTTGGAGATCTGTCGAAAAAATTTGCCACCAAGATAGAATTATTTTGAGCGCGACAAATTTTTTTTCTGGAGTTCAACCTCCGGTCGATCTACAGAAAAATAATTTGTCGCGCTCAAGCACTTTTAGTCATGGCCAAAGTAGATGTGACACCATTTTTTCGTGTAAGCGGTAGACACGTCCGCTTGGAAGTAGCCTCAAAGCTGAATAACGGAATAAATATATCAACTGACCACACTAAGTGACATGCCACGCGTGATTCACGCGTAATTACGGAACACCCCAAACATCCGTGGTTAAGGACATTCTATTCTTCTACCCGCGTACATACGCGCTGCACTAAGAGTCAGAAATCACTTGATCTGATGCTGTTAAAACATGGGAAATGTTTATGAATACGCGCGGGCGAGCGTTTATAGTTTGCGCGTCGTCTACGGTTGTCTGCGCTGCCGCTTGAACCACGGATGAACCGCTGAGGATGTTCTGTCTTCCCTGAGCATGATTTAGCCTCTGATACATGCAGACTCATGAGACGCAAAGTCTATATAACAGGTCTGCCAACTATACTAACTTATATAACAGATGTTGCAGCAATATCCCGTATAGCCACGGATGTTTGGGGTCATGTGTAATTACGCGTGGTTCACGCGTGAATTACGCGTGATTGAGCGTGGCATGTCACCTATAGTGCAAGTAATTTTACATCTTGAAAAATGCCTCCCCTGGGCATATCAGGCATATGAATAGAGAGATGAACACGCAGATAACGTCCGCTTCTAAAAAATCAAGTAAAGACATTACCAAGTTGTGGTTCTATACTTTTTTCAAGAAATGCATAATCATGCATACTGTCTTTGTACTGTACATGTCAGATAGAAAATAAGGGCCTACATATTTTTAGCAGACTTGTGTCAATTACTCATGAAATGCAATTAATCACAATTGTAAATTACTCCGTTTTTCCTGAATTGCATTTCAATTACTCTAGATAGTTGCTGGTGTTACACAATGCGTTTTCCTACCATTCATTTTCCCGGCTATTCTACGGTTGATTATAATTTCTCCTTGGAAATGCAGACCCACTTGTAGTGCTGACAACAAATTAGCAGCATTTTCTTGTTCTACCAAATGTTTTCGTCTTGCATCTCTGCGAAGATTCAAACATAAGATGCAATGCTGATATATCGAGGCTTGTGGATTCCAGGATGTTATATCAAACTTGTACTTACATATACGCTAAAATTTGAATTGCTTCAAAGATTTAGCCCTTATCAGGCCAAGCGTATACAAAATGTCAACATTCGTGTTTCAAAATTCGGTACAAGTAGCACTAATAAGGGCACTGTTAAGTTTGCTCTCTTAGTTCTTCGATATATTTCTAGGTTTCTTACTCATTCGTCTTTCTATGTCTTTGTGTATGCGTTTGTATTTGTATGCTTCTCTTTTACTGATTTTCTATGATTTTGAATTGCAAGTTGGGCCGCAGATGAGGCGATGGCACCGACGATTTAATTTTTCCAGCTTCTCCTTGTTTGTCACATTCAGTCCCACAAAGACAGGATGACAGTACTCAACTTTACTGAGTATGTAGTGCTTGTAAACCTGCACCAAGTCACGTGCTGAGAGGAAGCGTTTCAAAGCGCGCAATAGATAGAGACGTTGGGATGCTTTACGGCAGACATATGAAGTGTGTGCGTTCCAGGGATGCGGAGTCCTATCATTTTGGTAGGACTCCGACTCCGGGTGGCAAGTATATAAAGCCTTTTTTGAAAAATTAGCTTATAGATCATTATAGGCTTACCTGAACCTATGTTTAGTGATCATTGCTGTATCAATTATCAATCATTTTCGATGAAAGTTGATCAAATGTCGCTTTCCGTTGGATGCATACGACTCGGCTCCTCCCATCTTCTTGATGTGGGTTTCACACGGGTTTTCTCCAGTCTCTACCAGGCAGGAAAATCCCCATTCTCTTCAAAAAATATGATTACACCTTCGATTTTAATATGCGCTTTAGAGGAGACATCGCACACGATTAGTGATTAGGTAATGTTCTCAAACAAACTAGTATTTCATTTTTGTCTATGATGTGACTCTTGGCGCGTAGGTGTGATCGCGGCTAGGAAGGCTTGTCTTCTCTACTAAATCACCGAGTGAAAAGACAATCCTTTTTTCACTCTCACGGTTCATTCCTTCAAGTATTACAAGCTTTGCACGCACTGCGGTCTCTGTACTTTTGTTTGATGGAGACAGTTGACATCAAGACAGTGACAGCTATGCATGAGAATAAATAATTTGTTTGTATTATGTTTCGGGTCTAGTTATAGGCCGGAGTCTGGAGTCCTATCATTAGATATGACTCCGACTCCGACTCCGCATCCCTGGTGCGTTCCACGATAAATGGCAGTCGAAAATGATACCCAGTATTGTCAATTCGTCACAGAGAGGAGTGGATACGTGCAAACTGCTACCAACATAATTCTTTTTCTTAAGTACCATTGCTTTGGTCATGGATGCATTCAATTTGAGGCTATGGCTATCACTCCATTGAGAGACATGAGCTATCTCATGGTCCATGACTGTTCGCATGTTACAGTCCTTCAAGATGGGATACAATGTTACGATGTCGTCTGCGTACTCAGTCATTGTAGCCTCGGAATGATAAGGAATCAGAGACTGCATGTGGACAGCAAAAAGGAAAGGCGCAAGGACTGCACCTTGCGGAATCCCAGAAGTAGGATTCAGGGTTAAACTTGTAGTACCGTCGATGACGACTATTTGTTTCCGATTACTTAAATAACTATAACACCATACGACAAAATCTTCCGGAAAACCGTTGTCGCAGAAAATTGATGAGCGCAGAATGTTTGATTGACGTGATTGCTGATGGTTGATCCAGTCATCGCCCCATTGATGTTGTATGATCATCTGCAGCAGAGAGACTTTACCATGATGATCTTCGTTTAAGCGAAGAATTGGAAGTAGGTTAGCTTTTCCATTCAGTCGTTGTTCTGTTCATCTAGATTTTTTGGATTTCTCGCTCTTTTGCTTTGCATGTAAATTGCACTCTCATCCTCAAGTGCAATCACTGCAATGTTGATTATGGTAATGAAGATGTGCATTGACTTCAAAATGAGACCTTATTTGTCAATTTCTGATGGATAATTAGAGAGTCATTCTACATTTAAATTTAGTCACGTTTTTTATGCCGCACCCTCTAGGATGCTGGAAGCAAGCGTTGCACAAGAAGAGCTCAATTGCATTGCAGAATTCAGCAAGCATTCCACCATTTGTGTCGCGATTTCCCAGCCCGAACCTATGTCATATTCAATATCCAGCTGATCGCCTACCTTGGCATTGAAGTCATCTATAATGAGAAATTTTCGTTTATTTTAAAACTGACTGTACATCGTTGCAGAAGCTTTCAGAAACCTCAATGTCATGGGCCGAGGTCGGAGCGCAAACATGAATCAGAGTTGTTGTAGACGGTTTGGTGTTCAGTTTGAAAACAGTGATTCTGCTGGAAACGGCATTGTAACCGATCAAGCTAGGCTTCGTACTACCCGAGAGGAGCAACCCTACTCGAGCCTGCCCGTTCGATCTGCTGCTGTAAATAATCCTGCAATCTCCTGAATTAAAATGACCAGAATCGCTCCACCTAACCTCGCTAAGTCCCATAATGCTCACATCCAGTCTTTTCATCTCGCGAAGAAGAAGCTTCAGGTGGCCGATGCTTGTCATGGTTCGCACGTTCCACGATCCTACAATAATACGTTTCTTCCAGAGACTAACTCTTCTCATGGCCGCTTCGTCCTCCCTGGTAATATCAGAGGCACCTTCAGACCCAGGGGTCCCGTCTTCCAGTACCATTTCGGACTCTGTTACTGATTGCTCTATCATAAAGGTATAGGCAGAGATAAGTCGAAGTGGTTTGCCATTGCCTTCCTCAACTGATTTTCATTCAGGGTTTACTCCCCTATAGCCTTTAGCTCAAATAGCCTGCTCCTCAAGGCTGCAGAAGCCGGTTCGACGTTTGACCATAAAAAGTGGATACCAAGTAGTTTTTGACGCCATTTCCTCCGTCAGGGGGTCCACTGCCCACACAGGTTAGCTGGGTTGACTAGGTTAGTCTACTACCGCCCAGCAATCGGCACTGTTCTGATAAGATCAGTCATGGCAGAGTCACCACGTGCTGGCTTCAGAACAACGACACCAATATTCATACCCTGTGCAAACGGAAAGTCGGCCAAAGTCTGGGCCGAAGTCGGCAAACAATTTCGGCCCGAACGCGACGTGTCCGGACGCCCCTAAGTCGACCCGGATTCGGCTGGTCGACTTCGGCCCGTAGTGTATTGACCGTATGTAGCGGGTCGATTTGTGGTGGCCGAATCCAGTCCGCGAGATCTGCGTTTGGCTTGCCTGTACCTAACCGCATGTAATAATTGCAATAACAACTACTCAGATGATGAAACTGACGTAGATTGAGTCCACTGAAGGTCAATTTTGTAAACGTAGACATCGGGATTCAGGTTGATTGTACCTCAAACAAGTATAAATCTTGAATACAATGGATAATAACAATCATATCCAGTGGTATTCAAAACTATCGTAGATGAGGTTCATTTATTCTGCTCCTAAATTTTGATGTATGAAACCAACAAAAATACATTAGAAGCGAATTAAGATTGTATAAAACGCAGACAAACTGTGAACAATGATGTAAAACATAAACCATGTAGAGCTCTATAACGACACATAATAGAGAAGTATATGACACAGAAATGAGCATTAATTTATTGTAAGATGAAAGGTGATAATTAATCTAAACTATTTTTATATTTCATCATTCCAATAATTTACAGCAGCAACGAGTTAATCGACAACACATTTTCCCAGGGTGGACAACATGCCGTTAAAGCAGAAAGTCCGATGAATTTGATATTTAATATAAAATGATTTCTCCTTCAGCTGAAATAAATAACAACGTACCGCAAGATGGTTTACTTACACATCCAAACCAACCATGTAGTGAAACATTCGAACCTGTGACTTATTTTCAAAGTTTGCAACTTGTTGCCAAACAGGGTTGAGAGGGGAAGAACGTGATCCCAGCGAAAATTCACATTTCAAGGAGGACCAAAAAGGCCAACAAAATTATACTTAAAGCCGAGCTATTACTATTACAAATCCGCTTGAAAATTCTCATCCCTTAAATATTAGAAAAAAATTTTCAATCCCGATTTCCGACCTCATATTTTAAATAAAGCTTCTTGTAATGACACCCGACGTCCTGCATGCTGACGATCACGGGAATAACCCAATGCTGGTAAAATCAAAACATTCGGAGGCAGTAACATATTTAACATATTTACACATTACAAAATACTGTCGATCACATCAGTCAGTTAAAGAATTGCAAAAAATTACTTGTCACAGTCGGCAGACGATGAAACGTCAGGTGTCATTTCAGGAAGTTTTATTCAATATGTAAGGTCGTAAATTGGGAGTGAAATTCTGTTTTTTTTCAACCAATGGCCAACCTCCCGTGAGACTATAAACTGAAACATTAGCATGCACACGGAAATTAAATGGCATGAATAATTACAGTGGTATGCTATAATTTTCTCCTTTTAATTTTTTTGTTTGCTTATAAGAATGCTTTCAATTGCCTCAACTCTTTTTCAT
Source organism: Prostheceraeus crozeri (assembly GCA_907163375.1). Lineage (NCBI taxonomy): Eukaryota > Metazoa > Platyhelminthes > Polycladida > Euryleptidae > Prostheceraeus > Prostheceraeus crozeri. The sequence continues at coordinate 34,932 of CAJQUW010015067.1, forward strand.
GTACAATAGGTCTATAATTAAACAACCCACTGCCTAAGTATACTATATTACATGTAGGCCTGACAAAACGACAGACGGCTTGCTCACAAGCTACATTATCGAAAAGCATCAATCAGCGAATTGAATTTTTTAAGATGGAGGACATTCATGTTTATTCACCACTCCTGTTTTTAGGAAATATGCTTCAATATCAAGGATCGAACTTTCCATCTCCTATCAACGATCCTGATGAATCACGCAATTAATTCTTTAATCAAATACACATTTTATTTTGTAACTTCAGGACAATTAGAATGGTTAGCTTAGAATCTGTTACTATACAAATTACCTATTGATGCGGTTTATTCACCTGATCTACGAGTACGACTTTTTTGCTACTCACGTGTCTTAATATTGTTAACGCACCATATACACTCCATTTAGCAGTGGCGGACGTATGGGGGGCGGGGGAGGGCGACCGCCCCGGACACCGGGTTTGTGGGAGATCCACATTGACAAGACAACTTCATCTTACATTCATAATTTGACGAAGACTTCTTATAATTTGGCTCGACAAAACCAAGCTTTTCGAGGTCATTGTGGAGAACCAAATGAATCATTTCCTTTGATTGGGAAAGATAGTCTCAACCACGGGAATTTTTAGAAACGATGACTTTGATCAGCGACTTTGATCCTTTCCCAGCTAAACACATGTCATCGCTGAAGCGCAATGAAACGAGTTATATGTCCAAGACCATACAGAACGAGCTAATTTTGCTAATGGCAAATATGGTTCGACGATCCATACTGCATGCAGTTAACGATGCTGGTGCTTATGGACTGATGGTTGACACTACACCAGACAAACGTCATGAAGAACAAATGAGTCAGATCACTGTTGATTTTGAAAGTGGTTCGTTTCAAATAAGGTAGTCTTTCATAGATTTCGTACCAATTAAAGGTGAACGAAAAACTGCAGAAGTCATCTTCCAGTCGATTGTGGATAAACTGCGATCTGACGGAGTAGATCTAAGGAAGTGTGTAGCTCAAAGCTACGACAACGCAGCCGTCATTGCAGGGGAACTTTCCGGAGTTCAGACACGTTTTCAAGAGGTTTCACCGTCTGCAGTATTCATTAACTGCTCGAATCACTCATTGAATCTCTGTTGTATTGCTGCAGTAAAATCTGAGGTTGACATGGTCACATTTTTTTCTCGGATCGATAGCGTTTATGCGTTCTTTTCAAATTCAATGATCAGGTGGCAAGCACTGAGTAGCAATGGAGTAGGTACACATGAAACGTTCATATCCCACGAGATGGTCATCTCATCACGATGCTGTTCGTGTGATTCGCGAAAACTTGATAAATATTATCGAGACTTTGGAGATTATGACTCAAGAGCCATACAACAGCGAAACACGATCAGATGCATCTCGTGTCCTTAATGAAATACAAGAATTTAGCTTCATTTCTTTCATATCATTTTGGCACGAAGTATTGTCTCCCGTTAATCGTTGCCAGAAGATATTATTCTCCGCAGACCAGCCTTCTCGTAGCTTGTGAGAGCATGGGAAATGTTGCTTCCGACGGAAAGAACCGTCGTTAGAGCAAAGATCTGTGAGAAGCTTGGAGTACAAGTTGAATCAAAAAGAAGGAGGAAAATAAAGAAAATGCCTGGGGAGTTGGCTGAGGACACCGTCCTCACATCAGAACAGATGGTGAGGCGTGCGATGTACAGCGCTCTATATCATCTTCACAATGAAATAGCTAGTCGGAGCAATCGTCTTACTTCTGTCAGCAAGAAGTTTAATTTCCTGCTTAACTTTGACTCTGACGTTGACCTGACAGAGGCAGCTAATGTCTTTGTGGCAGACTATCCCGATTTTCTTTCTACAGAGTTGTCTGAAGAAATAACCGATTTCAAGGTTTTAGTAAAACTGGAAACCAATGCTAGCGTAAATGCAGATTTTTTGATGGAACAGGTGCTCGCATTCGGTCCAAATGCTTTCCCTAATATGCTGAAAGCCATCAAAATTCTTTTGACAACTGCAGTGTCAGTGGCCTCAAGTGAGAGATCATTCTCTTAATTGAAGATACTTGCAAATGATCATCGCAGCAGCATGAAGCAAGATCGACTTAGTGCACTTGCTATCCTAAGCATTGAAAGTGAATTGACAACTGCCCTTTCAGAGCAAGATGTTCTCAATGAATTTTTCTCGAAAAAGAGGGGTCGAGGGGGATTGAACAGCAAATTATAAACGTTTTAGACCAAGTGGTAGAACTTTCCGCTTTCTGATCACATTGCAGTAGATTGTAGTTGCTCTGTTCTTGTGTGCCCTGACTCAAATGAAGATTAACAACTCTAAAGATTGTGATTCAATGTTAGACTTTTGACAATAATTTTGCACTCCAAAACGGAGAAATCGGACTTATATGTAGCATTACGAAGATGCAAATTACCACAGAAATATTGCTCCAAATCATAGATACTAGTACTAGATTTCAAAAATTGGCTAGAGTTGACAATCTCTGCTAGTCTGCCCTGACCCTAAGTCCCCGTGATTGTAAGCTATGTACATACATGTAAGTGTCGTGATTATTTCTTCTTTCTAATAGCTGATAATTACAGTAATTTATCAAAACCATCACGGTTGCTTTTATTTAACTGAATGCTTGCAGTATTTGGAATGATGAGATTTCTCTAAAGTGTCTTCATCTTTTTTGAATGAATAGAAGAATGACATCCACGAATGTCATCGACGTATTAAAATGAGCTGTAAATTTATTTCATAAAACTAAACAATTATGCACATTGTACGCCAGAGATACCAGAACCGCTCATGTCGATAAGCGGAAAATGTGTCATACTCCATTATGGTTATGAGGTCATCACAGACGTACAGAGATTTGTCTAGTTAAGCTGCTGTTCTAAGTTAGATGAAACTTTATAGGTAGGCTACTACTACCGGTGTGTCATGTATAACTAATGATCCAACAAAGACCTTTCTTGAAGAGAAATGCACTATTATTTAGGGGCGCAATTATTATAGGCTCTGCCCCGGGCGCCTGATTTCAAAGATCCGCCACTGCCATTTAGGTACTCATATATCCGCGGTGATAATCTTTAACAAAGGATGGCAACATATACAAGTATACTATCTTCAATGAATAGAGAAAACTGCACCGTCAGCTGTTCGACGAGTTCATTCACACCCACACACCGCATGAGGAATCCGTGAACTGACTGATAGACGTAGCGCGCGGCGAAGAAATGCATTGCAATGTTCGAACTCGGGAGGCTCGCCATCATGAAGACATGATAATCCCCTTTTAGAATAGGTCAGAAATATAAATTAGGTAATTACAGTGGTCGGGATGCATTAGAATGAAAACTGACTATCGTGCATGCATATTCGTGAAACATAGGAAAATGATGGCATTTCTACCTGAGCGCCTTATACGGACTTCTAAATATAGTACCCAATACAGGATTCCTGTAACTGTGCGATTAATCGCTATGTTCCGAAGTCAGCTACGTTTTTCGTGTTGCCGAAGTTATGCCGAAAGTCGATTGACCAAATTATGACGCACTTGTGCCGACATTCATAAAAATGAGTGGTTGTAAAAACATTTCTATTTATTTCATATTAAAACTTGTTTCGCATTTCACATCACAACACAGATAATATAAATTACGATAAAAACTTCATTTGAATTGAAACTGCTCAAGATGGCCGAAGAGTCGCACTTTGATGTTGTCGGCCCGGACACGGTCCGACATTTACGTTTGCACAGGGACATTTCATTTTAAGTCATTAATTTTCTTTTGGAACTTTAGAGAAGACGACTTATGTTAAGGAAAGTGTCACATATACTTGAGCTTTGTACATTACATTCAAGAATCGGTGATTTCAAATTGAGACATTTTCATTTATTATTCAGACGTTGCAAGCAATTCAGAAATCGCTATTTATATTTCAGAGATCACCATTTCAATTTCAGAATTGGTCACTTGTAATTCAGACATCATTTAATTTCAAACGCAGTGAATAATATATCGAATCACATAAATTCAATTTAAGCACTTCTCAGCTGTCGGCAATGTATGTTGAGATCCAAATAATGTGCAAGAGACTACGTGCAAACAGTCCAACACAATGAACTGTAAAATTACTGTTGATTGCAATGCAAGAAATTAATGAGACAAATGAATGCAAGATTGCATTGAAAATTCCATTTTCCTGAAAATGTTACTTCTGTTCAGAGATCATAAATTCTCAAAAATTTGGACATTAACAAATTAAATTAATGTGTTCAGAAATATAATTCGCCGGGTCTGAAATTAAAACTTGACAACTGAATTACAAGTGATCAATTCTGAAATTGAAATGATGATTTCTAAAATACAGATTGTAATTTCTGAAATACAAGTGAAGATATCTCAATTTGAAATCACCGATTCTTGAATTTAACTGCAAATCTGAAATATAAATGACACTTTCTTAAATATGTATCGTCTTCTATAAAAGTCTGAAAAATAAATGACTTAAATTGATTAATACAGGTTTTCTCAAAACGAATGGAAAAAGTTTTTTGTGAAAAACACGTACTTTACATTAACTTATTTAGAAGACAAATACATTGTTCGAACCTTCAGAACATGAGGTTTTACATGATAGGCGATTTAGTATTTTACAAAACAAAGGTTGCTTAATTTGAATGACTTAAAAAGTAGGTTTCTAAAATAAAATGATTTCTAAAATGTCTGAGTCCTTTTGGTGTCCCACAAAGACGGGCAACATCACATTTTACCGAGATTAGAATTTGACTGTAATTATGACGTTTCGTGCTATTGTGGCTACATTTGCTAATTATATGATAAATAATGCTCAAGAAAATAACTATAAACTAACTATAAATTTCTATCTTTTTAAGACATAAATTTCAACAGGAACACTAATGCAATGTGCTAATGTCAAGCATGCTACAAGTCCACCACCCTAAAGGATCGATTAGGCATAATCCATAAATGATACCAGTATAAGAAGCTAGGAACATTAACATCAATTATACTTATCGGTACTTTTTAATTTAGAATATTTAAACTGGAGCCGTGTTTTACAACTAACGCGAGAAAAATAAAAATATCAAAACATAATTCATTTGGGCATGTCGCAAAAATTGTCAAATATCTCTGACAATGATCCTAGCAAGATAGAATGTGTTCAATGAACATCACATAAACTAATTATTTCTAACGTCAAAATACTGTGTGGGGACCAATAAATTCGCCGACTTCATGAGGGCTTCTCAAGCCTTCTTATATACTTCGTCAATGGTATATGTCCCAATACACGCATTTATCTCTCAATGAAGTAGGGAAAATTCCGAAGAAATAGGAGAAATCCTGAAAATAGGAGATCTTTACCGAAAAATAGGAGTAGGTAAAAGAAAACGTCTGCCATCAAATGATCAACGCATGTCTCTCACTCTGCCCAAATGTCCCAATTTCGAATTTTGTCAAAACCTTTTTCAATATATGAAGGCACCAATATATTTGACCACTTTAAGGGCTTCGTCAGTGGTATATCAGAATATCAGAAACGCATATTTTTTCAATTGAAAAACATATACAAAGGTTGATAGAATGTTGAATGAGATGACTGATGGCAAGGCGAATTGAGATATTTACGGAATGACAATAAAGTGGAGGTGAGATTAAGTAATTGACATTAAAATACGAGAGGACATTTTCACTACTAAGTTAATATTAATTAATATTCATTTAATATGTTCAAGCAAGTCATGATATCATCAGTAAAAATAATGCACCATCACATTTTTGCAATGAAAGATGTTAAGGGTTGATAAAAAAGGCTATCAAAGCAGGTTAGTATAATGTATTCAAAATTAATAACGCACGCAATCATTCTTCTCGCCAAATATTAAGTCCTACTGATTCAGAGGTCCGGAACGAAAGGTGATGTACATGTATATATGGAACAATAACATCATGTCGTGATCATTCAAAAATTCAGCAATTCGCATCGTCTTACCTATAATAGGATCTATTAACGAGAAACGTGAAGTTGTCAGATACGTCCCGGACCTCGGTTTGCTGTTCGTCTCTCTAATTCGCATTGAACGTTATGTTGCGCTATCAGAACCTTTAATACATCTGAATACTAATCACGATGTTATTGGTCGCTGGCGCAATTTATCTGCTCTTATGCCATTTGCATTGTTTATGTACTTGGTTAATGTCACAACTTTACCTATTTCCAAAGTTTCTTGCATTACATGGAAATCTTGCTTCGAGATCGACAAAGAATGGTGTGAAGTGCAACCTGATATCATTGTACAATGCACATTCACATGTAAAATGGTACACAGTTTCAAATGTTCTATCATCGCATGAACTGCACTATCTTTCGTCATAGCTCAATCGATTTCTGTAGCATCCAGTTTTAAGTGCTAGGTCATGATTCCCACATCGCAATTTCAACAAAGGTGCTATAATATTTTGTTTTAGATTCAGAGTTAAATAGCTTTTCATGATGCAATCGAATTGACTCAACTTCAAGTAGTCTATTCCGATTCTACTTTTCTTGGTATCATTTATCCAAATGGCTCTAAAATGCTCCATTAGTCTGGTTTTTACTATAATTTTACATTTGCGCTTATTAATCTCTAAGCTGTTTTGATCAAACCAAAGATGTGATAAATTAATTTGCTTCAAAAGATATTTTATTCTCCAACACCATGTACTGAATAATTGCTATTGTCTAAGTTATTTAAAATATTCAATTTTCCGCGATGTAATCAAAAATATAGCTCTCCCTCAATTTAGACGATTTTGTATTTTATAAGATGAGGTTCCTCGACGCGTTTCGTCACGGTGGACAGCATCAAGGGGTAAGTAAATAAACAGGCAGTTGGATTAAATATAAAAATGATTTGGCAGTGACGACTCGTTAGATCAGTTCATGCTTGCGGTTGATTTGTGGCTTGTTCAACGCTATGAAGCGTGCTTCGGCCATTTTAGTTTGCATCGAATTCTTTTGTTTATTTAGGACAGAAAGCTGGAAATTACTGATGTTCATCATTCTATCGGCATGGTCAATCAAACTATGTTCAGATAGTGCCCTTTTACTATCTTGACAGTTCAAACTACGTCTGTGTTCATCATGCCGTAACTTTAAAGGTCATTACATTGGTCAAACTTGCCGACCTTTAAAGTTACGGCATGATGAATTTTTGTCACAGCCACCGACTCGCCTTACCATATCTCGTATCCGCGATAAAATCGAGGAGAAAGGTACGAAAGAGTACACAGGATGGAGTACACAGGAAGACCATCGACGACAACTTCTCCTGATTCTGCGTCCGTGGTTATCGAAAAATTGACCCGTTCTCCAACAAAATCAATCAGACAGTGTTCTCGTGAGACAGGAATCAGCAAGTCAATTGTTCATCGGTTATTGAAGCAGAATGATTGGAAATCCTACATACCCTCATTGCTTCATTCAATCAATGAGGATGATCCCGATCGACGCAAAGAATTTTGCGAAGGGTATCTCGCTCAATTAGAGGAGACAGCTGATTTTTCCGATCGAATAATCTGGTCTGATGAGGCGATATTTAAGCTGAATGGCATTAATCGACACAATGCAACTTACTGGCCCGAGCTAAATCCACACGTTCATTATGACCGAAGCGTGAATCTACCTGGTGTATCGGTTTGGTGTGGACTGTCTTCGAGAGGACTTATTGGACACTTCTTTTTTTATGAGAACGTTACAGACGAGTCTTGTCTTGACATGTTGTAAGCTCAGGCTATGCCGTTGATTCGAGAGCTGTACGATGGGATTGATGTTTACTTTCAACAAGCGGCGCTCCATCCCATTACCATCGCGATGTTCGATCTTTCCTTGATCGAACTTTTCCAGGCAAGTGAATGGGGCGGCGGGAAAGTGTGGAGTACCCACATCGATCTCCTGATCTGACGCCCCTAGACTTTTACTCTCTGGGGATACCTCAAGGATACATCATCCTACGTATATTTCTTGCTGCATTTTAGTGATAAGATGTGACAAATTTGTTTGAAATAAAATATCTTTTGAAGTGTATACATTGTTTTGGAACACCCGGTATATTAATGGGGAGTATCACTCTATTGAAGATTATCAGATAAGTTGAGAACAATAACAACTTTCTTATCTTCGTTTCCGATACTCCTTTTGCAGCAAATAAAATACCATTCATCTCCAAATGCATTCATGAATTTGATTTCATGATTGGGAAAGTATGAAAGTGCACTGATAAGAGGCTTTGATATTCATTTGGTCGAATTGTCCTCACAGAAGGTCAGAATTGTCGAAAGTCAGTCACTTATCTGCACGAACATCTGGCAACCTGTGTTGTCAGGTTTCAGTGCGGAGGTAGCCTAGAGCAAGCCGCGAGGTGGTTTGGCGCAGGATGGATTTTCCTATATCGTAAGCAAACCGCGCGTCATTTCAGAACTTTATTCTGAAATTACTTGGAAGCGCGTAGTCCCGCGCATCTCTGCGGGAACAGCTCCATAGATTTGTTAAGGTTTTGAACAAAAATTCTGGACGCGTGAGACGCGCCGTGCCGCGTCCGGTGGGAATGGACCTTAAGAAAGTGCTCCGGAAAACCACTGACTGCAAGAGAAAGCTCATTTCATGTCCCTTTATTGTCGAAGATTTTTGAATTCATCATCCAATGTGACATGAACTTTTAGTGCAGTGATTTATAATTTCAGTAACAGACAAAGCCTGTAGCCAGTGTTGTCAGCTGAGTTTTTCAGGAGACTCAGTTTAAACTCAGTTAAACCGAATTAGCTAGAAATTAACGAAATTAAATTAAGCTCAATATTCTGAGTTTTTCTAAAAACTCAGTTTTAGCTCAGCAAAGTATTCCAACAAAACTCGGTTAGCTTGGTTACATAAGAAAAGTGCATCAGTAGACCTAAATCATCAGAAATTGATTATGAAAGTATTTTTCATAAGCGCTTCAATCGGGAGCTTATTCATCAAAGTTTTAGGGAAGATGATGGGTCATTTCAGCACTAGTTTCACGCCATTCAGAAGAAAATGGAAAATGCAAATGAAATTAAGTTTAATATAGAGACGGTAAAGATGGGGCTAGAAAATAATATGACAATAGGGCTGATCTGAATTTGCACGAGATGGATGTTAAGCTACGTCCACACCTGAGGGCTGAGAGCTGAGACTCAGGCAATCATCCAATCAAACGGCAAGATTACAGTTTCCGTCGTCGATTTCAAACGTCAATCAAAGTTATGCTGCGACTAACTCCACGTAGTCTGAACAGTCCTGAGACATGCCTGAGACCCACTAACTTCATCCGTTGTCGCTTGTGCGGGGCAACCACGTGGAGGTTGTGAGAAATAGTGTGAACACGAGAGATAGTGTGAACGGTCCTGAGACAAGCTTCTCTCAAGTTTCTGAGAGAAGCCTATGAAACAAACTCCACGATCCTTGTCTCAAGTGTGAAGAACACTGAGACCTTCAACTGAGACAACGACCATGTCTCAGCAAAAGTTGTACGCGTTTCAGCTTTTCTGAGACTTCCTTGTTATCAATATCCAACTGGATTGTGTATTCGACGCTCATTTATTTTGCACACATATACGCGAAATAATATTTTGTGTTCATGTGTTTCTGTTGGTTGCACAAGTCAAATCAGTCTAAACTAGTGATTCATTTGATGATACTTACGATATTGATGATGCTTGTAAACATTGTCATGTTTTGCTTCTTTCAGAAATCTGAATTTGCGATGAATCAGACAGAAACATGATGAGGCACGTACAGGCTAATTTAACTTGATTGATGAAATCAGTTTTGAGCTATATCATGGTGGCCAAGTTTTTTACTACTAAAAGCGGGACACTAATAGGCAGTAGTAGAAAAAAACATGAAAAACAGCGGACTTGCATCTACGTGTTCGTAAAGATACGCAATAATCAACCTAATGTCAATGCGTTGAATCACGACGTGCATAAAATTTCAACAAGCAGGAATCTTTTAATTAGGATTTCTTCGGTTAGTTCATTCCCACATGCATGCCAAATGAAACCAGTGCTTTGTACGCGTTGCACGCGTTTGAAACGTTAAGTTATGAAACAAATTTTGCATCACTTACCTAAGGACGACCCAAAACGCAAGGTCCAACCTTGCAAACCATTAGAAACTGATTATTATTATTAAGGTATATTTTATAAGCGCTTCAATCGAGAGCTTTTTCATCAAAGTTTGAAGGAAGAGGATGAGTCATTTCACCATCTAGATACATGGCCCCAAGTAGAAAATTAAATACATGAGAGTGATTAAGTTCATGAAGGAAAGAGAGAAACGTTTATATATTTGCAAAGGAAATGAAAATCATATAAATCTTAGGCACATACAAAGACAAATATAGAGAGCCCTATACGACAAAGACATTTCAAAATTAGTACAATTAGCACTGGTGCACGGAAGCAGTCTAATAAAAATTAAGTGTTGTCCAAGTGTAAGATTAAATGCAATGATCAGAAGATGTTGAAACATGAGTGTTAAGTCAGTCAGTCCAAGTGTTATTAACAATTATTTCTGCAGCCGGGATGAACGAATCCCTTCTCCTGGTAGCTTTACAAGGTGGTAAAACTATACCTCTCCTCAACATGGAGAGGTTGAAAGAGGCTGTTAGAAAGTAATATGACAGAGCTGATCTGAATTCGCCCGAGAGAGGGAAGTTAGAAGAATTTCTAGACTATGTAAAATTTAGACTATTTTTGTGGTAGGCTATCTACTGTTGATGAACATTTTGAAGGAAGCATAGCGCCTAGGGAAAAGAAATAATAGTACTTCATACCATAGACCACCTCGATGGTTTTGCGCTTGATAAATTTGGTAACTGTCTGTGAAGATTTTTTAGTTGCGTGTTTTCAGAAGTCTTTGTTTGTTTGATTTTATTTTCAGTGCTTGAAAACAGGCCCACAGGCCCAGTAGGGTTATGAGCATTTCATACTTGTACAGAAATAAGTTGACGAAAAGAACCAATATTAATGAATAGGCCTTCAAAAATAATTTGAGATTTAAGTTCAAAGGAAATCAATTAAGTAAAAAATATCAAAATGACTCATTATGTTAAAGGAGCAATGCATTAAACAACGTACGTAAACGAGTTGATGGCCGGTTTACGTGGAATATTTTGCGAATACCTATAGGCTTTCAGCGACTTGCCTACTTCTATCCTTCATGACAAAATGAATCATGAGTCTCAGCAAGCTCTCACATAGTCTGAACGGAACCTGAGAGTTAGCGCAACAAAAGGGTATAAATAGAAACATTTTTCAATTTATCTGCGACCTGATGTCGATAGTGTGAACAGGTCTGAGACCTAGGTCTCAGCATATCTCAGGTCATATCTCAGCGGGTCTCAGCGTCGATAGTTCAGTGAAGGAGAGGCTCAAGAAAATGAGGGGCAGCTTTTTTCCTGAGATCTGTCTCTCAAGTGTGAACGGGTTGGTCTCAGCCTCAGGTTTGATTTGAGGTCAACTCTCAGGTTCTTCTCTCATGTGTGAACATAGCTTTAGAATGACCTCCAGCCTATGTAAAAAGTTAGGCTATTTTTGTGGTAGGCTGTCTGCTAATGATGAATATTTTGAGGGAGGCATAGAGCCTACACTGTAAACTGTACACCGTTAAAAAACAGCTAAAACAACCGTTAAGCTTCATAGAAAAGTTTCACAGAAAATATCCGTAGATATCTGTTAAAATGATGACGTCATAACATGATGAGTGATGACGCAACAGTAAAAATCCGTTCATAACAGATAAAACAAACGCTTTTTTTCACGGATATTTACGGTTTACAGTTTACAGTGTAGGGAATAGAAATACAAGTGCATCCGTGTGCTCTTACGACGCCGACCATCTCGTTCATCTTTCGGTTGATAAATGTTTGTGAAGATCTTTTTCACGGGCTTTATGGTTTCTAGATTGGCAGGCACTTCAGAAGTCTTGGTTTGTTTGATTTCATTTTCGGTGTTCGACAACAGGCTTATGGACTTTTCATACATGTACTGAGATAAGTCTATACGAAAAGGACCAATGAAGAGGACCAATATAAATGAATAGACTTTCAAAAATAATTCGGGATTTAAGTTCAAGGGAATTCAATTAAGAAAAAATAATCAAAATCATTTAATATGTAAAAATAATAATATATTCATCATGTTACCCACTAAAAAAATACATCGGTCCGAAGTCGAAAACGAACTCGTTCCGAGGAACAGAATGTCCGCATGGCCGATGGTCGGTACGACATCGGAAGCCGAAGCCTCATTATGAAGAAGACACCCTAGGCCTCCTACCTGCTATTTTGCAAGTAGGATGTCTATGGAATTACATTAAAAACGTCATCTGATCAAGAATTAAGTGTTATATATTTTCCTTTCCATACATGTCACCTTTCTGAAACTTATTTGAGTAATCAATGTATAATCACAATCATATCCGCACGTCTTCATGTCTTCAATGTCTATGCTACAATTTACTTAATCAAAAAACCCATTTTTATCAACATTTCTGCATAAATGCAAAGAAAAGAGGTCAGAATTAACATGTCAAGGGTCAAAAAATTTCCCTACCTTTTCCCGACTACTATACCTCGTTCCGACGTCTTTCCGGTGATTCTTTTTGTAATGGGTAGTAACCTGCTTCTGTAGAATATTTTACGAGTACCTTCCTATAGGCTTATAGGTATAACGTCTATTTAGGTGGTCAACTGGCATTTATTAGGTCTGAGATTAAATCCAAAAAGGAAGAACTGACAAATATTTTACACGAGGATGAAGTTTCGAGAAACCCTATGTATAGATATCACATGTATGCCCGAACCTAAAATTGTAAATTGACATTATTCAATCGAATTTTCCATTCCGAAATCAATGCACCTATCAATACTACTATCATTTCCCTTGAACTAATGATAATTGCTTTAGGTATGTGGCAGTTTCCCACAATAAGAATTAGCTTTGTTTTCACGCAGATTATGCAGCAAGCATGATATCCCAAAGAACAATGATAGCTGAAATAACATCTAAAATTGTGTCGTCATATAAAAAAACATTCATAAAACATAACTGAAACACACTCATCAATTGCGTTTTCATAATAGGGTGATCAAATACATTTCAAAGGCAAGACTTCAGAAGCCTGAGAGCAAAAATGAAATTTAGAAGTAAGTCTTATCGTGTCTGCTTTTTCAAGAAATGCATTCCCTCTCATTTAGGATGCTTAATTTTTGCGATGCAGCGCTGAATTGTTGGACAAGTTAAACCGAGTTCCGAAACCCAGTTACATTTTCACAAAACTGGGTTCCAATGAAACCTAGCATACTGAGTTTTACGGAAAATATACTCAGTTACGTAACTTAGTTTTTCCCCTCAAACAAAATTCCCAAATTTAGTCGAGAAAATAACGTGTCGATTTGCGTCTAAAAAAGTCGGCTAATTTGAGGTTTAATATGTCTGGTCTTAGTCGCTTTTTTCCCATTGAAAAAGACGACAATTAGTCGATTTTTATTCCATTAGAAGAGACGACAACTAGTCCAGTTTCTGTGTGCCCATAGACGTCCTTAATGACTCACTCACGCACTTACATATCCCCTTGGTTCCAGAGACAAAAAACAGTGCAAGTGCATGCAAAATGTATAATTCATATCAGCAACCAAATCGGATGCAAAATTAGTACAATAGGTAGGAAAAACTGACACACATAAAATCGAATATGATTAACAAAATTCGGCCCGAAAAATGATCCATTTTCAAATACAATAAGTTCGAAGAGCTGCGCTGGTAATAATGGCATTTTGATGCAACTTCTATAGCGCCAATGTATTCTTTTCAGAAAGAAATCAGTAAAGGGACGTTGGTCATCGTCACTGACAAAATAATAATAATAATGTACATTTGATTTCAAATGATACATGAGCAGAAATCGTTTTCATGTCTAGTGCAATCAATGTCGCCCATTGTCGGCAAAGGTGAATTTGATTGCACTAGGCACAAAAACAATGATGCTCTGTTGAATTTGTTAGCATTATCGTGAAAATACTTGCAATGTTGGCCATTGCAAATCACCTGCCATTGCAACCTGTAACTCACCAGCTTTTAGGAGATGTAAACGAACAGTGAAACATGTGTGAGGCAAAACTTTTGGCAGGTGAGGTAGTGCGTGCGAACAAGTTAACTAAATACTACGTGAAATGACTAGTAGATTGGACACTCATTCCAAGAGAGGATATCAGATGGACAATTATTCTAAGAGAAAATGAATTAAAATGCAAAAGGAAATTCTTCAGTGAAATGCAAAAATATCTCAGAAAATATCGAGACAACAAAAAATCTATGAAATATTCATATATTAGAAATTGAGTTTCAGACAGTGCACTAGTTCTGCTCACTGTCTTGAAAACGTTCTGCTTACCGGGAAAACACAAACTATTCATCATCGTCGTCTTCGACAGCGCAAGGGATATCTCTAGAAGTTCCCATATTGAGAATGTTTGTTAAAGTCTTGCTCTTCTCCATTTGTGGCATGCGTTTGAGCACTTCCCCCATGGAACGACAAATAAAATCCACGGACTCCTGGTTCTCAATGTTATGCATCTGAAAGGAAATGATCTCTGTCATATTCTAGGTTTACATACGAAATACGAATGCAAACTAACACTTCAGTTAGTCAAAGAGCCAGCATGATTTGCTACTTCTATTTTCAAGCGTTAACCTTTTTCGATTTCTTTGCATAATACCGTACGGAATGACTGATAATGCACAGAAATTTCTTTCATTACATAGGAAACTTAACGCAATATCCACTCATCCGTATCAATCTTTCAGAAAATATTAGCCATCCAGGTTAGTAAAACACAATATCTTTAAATAACTCGATACCAGGTAGTGTAAATAGGAACTAGTTCTGATGCAGACTTACCTTATTGTGTCGCAAAACATCGGCGATGAATCTCGGCAATTGCAGGTCCATGGCCGACTTCTTGCCCCGCTCACCTTTCTTTGAAAACATTTTCCAAGCTGCCGGCGACGAAATGCGCAGGACTTCTTTGCTAACAGTTTGGATCATAGAAATTACAAATGCCATAGAAAGTCCTAGAATGGAAATTGCATGAAAATTATGGCACACTCCGGGGAAACTTAGTTGGGTCAAAAAGCAAATTTTGTGAGCTGGCTTTCTTGTTTTCGGGTTGGCATTTTTAATTATCAAGTCAATTTGTGATCTGGATTGTTGTCCCTAGTCCAAAGATCATTTAAACAAAAGCAATAGTGAATTTGCAAAATACTGCAGCGACAGGATGACAAAGAAGGAAATCCTGTTAAACGTTCTGTACGTTCATCGTTTTCAAATGTCGCTCCTATAATCAATCAAGAGTATAATCAGACACATGCGCAACTTGTAATGTCGATTTACAGATCGCGCATTGGTCCAACTTGAAATCAGAGGCCAAGAAATCTCAGAGTATTCATTTCACTTAAAAAGTTTCCCCTATTCAATATATTTGAACAATTTTCAAAACCTTTGCATGCTTTCGAATATGAGCTTCCAAAATATCATCACACTGAATCACATAAGTCATTTAGTGATTAATTGAAAGGATCCAGCGACATTTCATTTATCTGAGAAATGGCTGTCGGTAAAGAAGCTTTCAATGTGTTTACTCGTATTCCAGAAAGCGCTAAGTTTCTTGACCGTCAGAATGAGAAATTATCCAATAATTAGAATTTTTGTCTTTGAATTCTTGAGATATTCTTACAACCAGTACACCGACCACATTCGATTATGACTCTGAACCAATTTTTGATTCGCATTCCAGCATTGAAAAATTGGAAAATACAGAGACCGCAAAAAGTTTACGAACACCTTCTAAAAATAGATGAAATTTGACTGCCTGGTTGAATCGCTTACCAGAGCCGATAGCAATGCTGATTTTCCCTTCATGCAGCGTAACTTTAGACTATCGGCTGTCTGGATGTCCAATTAGATACACCAGATACACTATTGATTATTGTCTGCCTCTCATTGCCTCCTCATTGACGTAAAAAGTCACACACGAGTGTGAGCCGTCAGAGTTAGTATGGGTCGAAAACCGCAGCTTTCAGTCGCTGTGCGCTCAAATATATTGCTTTTATCTGAAGAAGGTTACAGCCAGCGACAGATCTCCAAGCGTCTTAAGATTTCTGTTGCATCAGTCAACAAGTTTCTGAAGCTGAAGGACGCAGGAGAATCACTGGAACCTAAGAAGAGGACCGGGAGGCAGCGCAAGACTTCGTCCAGGACTGACATGCAGATCAAGCGTCTAGTGTCACAGAAACCGTTTTTGTCAGCTGCCCAAATCAAGGCCGAACTCCCAGGCATCTTGGACGACGTCAGCTGTAGGGCAGTCCAACACCGGTTGCACTCGGAGTTGGGCTTCAAGGCCAGAAGACCAGCTCGCAAGCCATTTCTCACAAAGAAGATGAGGAAGAAGCGCCTGGAGTTCTGCAGGGCTCACGCGAACTGGACAGCTGAACAGTGGTCCACCGTCATGTTCAGTGACGAGTCTGTGTTTCGGCAGTTCGGGAACTTCAAGACCACTGTCCGCCGGCCGCCCGGATCGTCTGCCTTCTCTCCTCAATACGTGGTGCCGACGGTGAAGCACCCTCCATCAGTGATGGTCTGGAGCGCCTTCAGTCTACTGGTCTCGACTGGTCTGGTTTCTGAGTATCGAGCTGGTCTCTACTTCCTGGAGAAGAACACAACGATGAACGCCAACCGGTACATCGATGTGCTGGACAACCACCTGTTGCAGTTCATGGAGATCCAGGGGTGTACGACATTCCAACACGACGGTGCTCCTGTCCACAAGGCTAAGAAGGTGAGCTTGTGGCTCCGAGAACACCGCATCACTCAGCTCGATTGGCCCGGGAACTCACCCGATCTCAACCCAATTGAGAATCTCTGGGTTCTCTTGAAGAAAAAGATGGCGGAAAAGAATTGCAGCAATGTGGAGGAACTCAAGAACCACCTAAAGATGATCTGGGTGACTGATATTTCGGTGGAGCTGTGCCAGAGTCTGGTCATGTCTATGCCACGCCGCATACAGGCCGTTCTGAAGAACAAAGGTTATAATACAAAATACTGAAATTTTTTCATTAAAATGCTTTGTTTGTATCAAATTTGATGTGTTTTCTTCACTAATCATGTTATATGTGCATTAATACGTCATTCAACACATAGTTTTACTGGACAGACAATTCTTTTGAATTCTGAGGGGTGTTCGTAAACTTTTTGCGGTCACTGTAGTTGTCAATGACTGCTACAAATAGACACAGTATATTCAGCCATGGAATAGTAGGCTATTTCACATGAAACAATGCCACCATCACGCGTGAAGTTCTCTTCATGAAAATCTTGCAATTTGCTGTCAACAACTTCCACAACCAATTTGGCGAATAGTTTGACTATGATACGATGTTTTAGATCTAAGCTGATATATGTACAAGCCATAGATTTTTCCAGGTGCCATCATTGCACATAGGCAAGTTGTCAAAGTTCCATTCTAGTGTTCTATTATACATTTCTATGGTTTGGATTGCCTTTTCGCGAATGTCTTTGTTTTCGTTGATAGTGTTGAAAAATTCAATAATTTCATCAGCAGTTGTTGGGAAATCAATTCCTGGTTCTTCCTCAGTCGATTCTATCGAGGCGTGCATGGTACTACAAATACAAGCCGAGCGATGTTCTAATCTCAACAGAATTCGCAAGACTTCTCTCGACCAGTGCTGCACATGTACACAATGGCATTTGAAATCGAAATCGAGTGCTTCAGAGACCATGTTGGACAGATTCGTGTTATCATTGGAGCTGGTGTTGGGGTCTCCACGTGTAGCAATCGGCGTTGATGTTGTGAACTGTAACTCTACTTCTTTGACGGATTCATTATTTGATTCTGCTTCCTTGGATTCATCATCTGACACTGAATCTTGAGACGTGTATGTACCCAACTGCGAGAACGGTGGTTCGGGAAAGTCAATATCGCAGGGACGCTCGTGGATTGTTGACGTTCCAGTAGTCATATCATTTGTTTTCCAGGTAATAAGTGGGTTACTCCTGCATTCGAGCGACTCAGAGCGCATTTCTTACGTCGCGGTTCCTCAGGCTCATTGAATCCGTATCTGTCAGTTTCCTGCACTTTCCTTTTTCACTGTTCGCCGTCATCTGTTGTAGACATTGAGCCGGTTCTCGAAAATTTTGCGCATTTCCGTGTGATCTCATCAAATGATTCTGAAATGAAAATCTAGTGATTTTCAAGTGGTCAAACGATAAATTGCCATTATTCTCTTACAATTTAGATCGCTATGAGAACCTATGATCAGCAATGATATCCTTTTATTTTCAAAATGACATTTTTCGAATTTTATAAAATGATATCATTTTACATCATTTTTTGTAGTAAAAAGCAGGCCTTTTTAACAATAGTATTATTATAAAGTAGTAGAAGTAGTTCCGATTAAAGGTAGACCCTTTTTAGTGAAACACACGCAGGTAGGGTACACCGCAACATACATTAATCTACCAAACAAGTCTTTCGATTTGCGGTTTACGCACGTATATGTTATGACCATAGCCAGTCAATGAAAGCGATTATAAACCTCGGAGGTAAGAATATAGCCTACGTTGTGTTATAGGCCTATAGGTTTATTATTAGGATTGTTGTCTAATTGAATTATAAAACCATACATATTCTATATTCTGAAAGCTTGTTTTATGACAAATTCGAAAATGACAACAGTATTGCACTATCTGTGAAATAGTTGGCGTCATTTTATCTTTAAGAAAAGTGAGCCTTTTTGTGTTTTTTTACATCTACTGATCAATAATATCAAAGTTTTCAAAACTAGGACACCTTAAAAGATTCACTGAGAAATTCTCTTTCAAATGATGCAACATTTGTTGCTGTTGTTATTTTCAACAATTAATAATAATGAAAAAGAAACAACGAGATTTGGTATGTCAACAGACTTTTTGCCATGGCTGTACTTACAAAAAATATAATTACAAATGCGTCGACTCTTACGCCATAACATGAGGTCTGATTGTCATGGGTACCTCAAAGGCGATGGTCATGGAAGCTTCACGCCTAGTAGCGGTTAGCATGGCCAGGTGCCTTGGGTAGGGTATGGACTATGGAGGAGTAAAAAAGTGCTGTATTTTTAATGACCCAAAGAATTTGTCACATACCGTAGAATGAGTCGCTGTTTGCTACAAGAATGAGTTAGACAGTATACCTGGGTACCACCTTCATTAACTACGGGGATCAGTCAATAAAAAAGTTTCCCTGACACCTGCTGGTGATGAGATGACACAGTTATACACCCGGATTGACTTCCATAAAAATAAACTCCGGAAACCCAAAGTCACGAGGGATTAATTATAAGCAAGATTATTCATGAAAAATTAATGTTTTGTTTAACGTGCCACGTAAGTACATGGGTAGCCTAACAGGCAGATAAAAGCGATAGCAATTTAGAATCATACAACTTTAATAGAGTGCAACAGTGTGACGAAATACTTTTTATTCAAAAGCATTGCTTTCTTAGCAATATCGGTCACCTTGGCCATTTTTAAGGGCAAACGTCTGTCGTGAGATACTGTAACCATTCCTATTTTTTCTGATGAAATCGGTTTCTTAAACAAACTCTCCCTAATTCTCAAAGCATGACCAATCACGTTGATTTCACTCATATTGCTTCCGCGAACAAAATACAAAATTTTGAAAGGCCTTAAAGCTTCTCCCTTCAATGATACATAACAGTCAGAGGTGTCTGTTTGTAAAACACACGATTCAAGTGACAATTTTTTGTAAAAGCGAACACTAGTCAAATCAAACGAATTTAATACATCAGGTGAGGGGAGATCTTCATATCGCAAAATGTCTTGCATGTCGTTTTTTAGAATGCTTTGGCCCAGTGACTGGTCAGTTTCCTCCACACGCCTTACCAGCTGTTCAAGAGGACGATCGGATTTTCGGATTTTGCGCTTGATAAAACGAAGGAAATTCTCAAACGGAAAGCAGCTGAAAGAATCCAATGGCCCCAGACGCTCAACGTCATAAAACAGGTGACACAAGGAATGCACGTTATATATCCGAAACTTTTCCCCAAAGAGCAGATGTACAATATGTCCAAAACTGTGAACAAGATCTTTAGCATATAACAGATAGTCTGTACTCACAGAATCAGAACAGTAAATTCTCATGATGACTGTCAAAACAGTAAAACAATCAGAAAATGCAGGACTACAAAATTTATGTAGAACTGTTGGGGCTAAATATAACAAAAACAATCGTTGTTCGGTGGCCTTCCAAGTGCCCAAATGATTGACACTATACGTGGTCGTCAATTGAAGTCTCTGGGAATATCGTTCCTTAGTGCCTTCAGATAGTCAGACATTTCTCTCAAAAGCTTCGCAGATAATTGTTGGCGATCGCCACTTCTTAACTCATCCAACAGTTTGTAGGTAACCCCTTTGCAAACATTGTGCATGTAGTCTAGAGGAAAATCCAACACTAGATCAATGTCAATTAATTGTTCAAAGGGTGAATCTCCCTTATGATGATCAGGCTGTTCTCGAGTACGGAATGATAGATTTGTCAGTTTTCTTGATTCCATGTCAGGAAACACACGCCGCCTTTCAACTGTCTTTCCAACCTGACAACACCGGTCACAGCCATAATAGCCCCCATGTGACTTGACGTTCAACACGAAGTGTCGTGCTGGAGTATCACAACAGAAACAACGTAGTCTTACATCAAATCCTGACACACCATTTTCTAACACACATTTCAGCTCCTCAATGAAATGTGATAGATACTCAACACAACTGTCAGGCTTCGTTGCACCACAATATGCTCCAACTATGAAAACAGACTTTGGAAATTTGTGGACCAAACACAGAATGGGCCAAAAATGAACGGCGGAGCTTTTATGTAAAGGCATACCATCAAAATTAAACTGCAAATACAATGCCTCGGATTTGTTCATCCTCAGCGTGTCGAAAATATGAAGCAGGCCTTTAGACAAGCCAAAGTGATGGTATGTACCCGGTTCAACAGAACGCAACAATATAGGTTTCTGCGATGTGTGAAGTAAAGTCCGTGCGTCAAGGGGGAAATTGGAATGGTACTTATTTATAACTCGCAAGATCTTCGATAAATCATTATGAGTAATATTGATATTCTTTGCACACTCAGTGAAATCCTCTAAAAATTGATCTTCTTCAAGATATTCACCAATTTCATCATCTGTTGAACCGGATGGCGTGTCTTCATACTCAATATCTCTTCTTTCCAACTCATCATCTGTGAAATCAGACAAGCTGTGAATTTCATGATTTGAAGCCGATTCATTGTCAATGTGCGAATTGTTGTCATTCATAGAACCATTTTCATTCGTATTTTCCACGGTCATACCATCAGTCGTTATAATCATTGAACAATCGAAATTCATATAGTCGTCGAGCATTTTATTCAGAGCTCGCCGACGTCGCCTCCGTTAAGTGGCAGTGCTAATCTGAAATAAAAACATAAGTCAGCTGTTGCATATAGTGCTGCTGACTCACTGGAAACATGGCCTCTTCCAAGAGACGCATCATTTTTCAGCGAAACAAAAGGCGTCAGACAGTTTTAGTGGTGGCGAAGACGCCAGGAATGGCAGCACCGAAAACACATGCAACAAACAGTACCGAAGACATTTGTAAACTCTATGAATGGGCTGAAATCTGTAATCTACATATACAGATTACAGAATGTTCGAAATTAACGAAACATTTTGAGATGTATCGTCAAGCAATGTCAATTATATTCCAGATTGCGGAAAACACATCGTAAATTATGAGACCATTAAATGCCTTCGGGAAGTTCCTAAAATATCAATATTCACAATGAATATACAAATGGATGCGACTTCTAACTGATCTGCACACCTTTGAACACAGTTTAATGATGTTTTGAGTACCGTACCGATAATCGCCTCACTTAACTGTGGGATAGTTCAATGATTCCATGATGAACTTTTTCTTCTAGAAATTCTCACAGAAGGAAGTCTGTGAAGTGTGCTGGCCATTCAATTGGGCCAGGTACAGTTCCAACAGCAAAGCAAAGGAACAGTTCCAACGGATGGTTACTGTTGCCGCCCGTAGTCAAAGGCGAAAGTTTGACGAATTCAAAGAATTTTCAGACCGAATGAATGCCTTTTTTACATCTCTCCCCGACGAGTGAACTGTTGTCAGTGATGAAAATAGTTTCCATATTATTTCATGGAAATGCCAACAAACTTCGGATGACGGTAATGTTTCATTAAGCAAACTATTGGGGATTTTGTGTTTCTGAATGCAATGACCTAATGCTTGATCACTCTCACCAACTCGTCTCACCAACTGCTCCAGAGGATGCTTCGAACACCTTATCTTTCACTTAATAAACCTAAGGAAATTTTTATATGGAAACAGCTGAATGAGTTTAGTGGTCCAAGACGTGTAACATCATTGAATGACACAAGGAATGTACATTATACACAAAGAACTTCTCCCCAAATAAAGAAAGCAAGTGACCTTTAAAATAATCAACGAGGTCTTTCGTATACTGCAGATAATCTGCACTAGCAGCATCAGAGCAATATATACGCATTATTACTGTGAAAACAGTGAAGCAAACCGAATATTCGGGACTACAAAATTTGGGTAGAATGACAGGCGCCAAACACAACAGAAACAATCTCAGCTCCGTAGCTTTCCAAGTTGCTAAATAATTCAAACTGCGTGAAGGCCGACTAAAGTCCTTCGGTAAGTTCTTCCTCAGCAGCACAAGGTACTCAGACATTTCTTTGAGAAGCAATTGCTGATAGATTCCACTCCGAAGTTCCTCTAGCAATTTGAAAGTTACTCCCCTACATACACTGTGCATGTAGTCCTGAGGAAAATGAAGCACTAAATCTACGTCACACAGTTGCTCAAAAGGCGATTCACCCTTATGATGATCGGGTTGGTCTCTACAACGGAAAGATGTGTTAGTACGCTCTCTGGAATTCATGTTAACAAACACGCGTCTTCGCTCAATGGTTTCCCCCACTTCACAGCACCGCTCGCAGCCATAGTAATCCCCATGGGACTTAACATTGAAAATGAAGTGTCGTGCGGGCGTATCGCAGCAACAACAGCGGAGTTTCACAACGAAATCCAAAACTCCATGCAGCAGTACTTGTTCTAACTCTTCTGAAGTCCCGTAAATAATCAGAACAATTATCTGGTTTCTTCAGTCCACAGTACACTCCAACAATGAAGAGAGACTGCGGATAGTTGCAAGTCGAACTCAGAATAGGCCAAAGACAAATGGTAGAGATCTTATAAAGTGGCAATCCATCAATGTCAAACTGTAAATGCAATTCTTTGTCAGTAATCAACAAGGTTTGCGCAACGTACACTAATCCCTTTTCTAAACCAAAGCGTTGGTATTTACCAGGTTCAACAGAACGCACAGAAATCGGTTTTTGACATGTCCCCAGTAATGTACGAGCATCAAGTGGAAAATTTGGATGATATTTGTTGACAACTTCAAGAATCTTTGATACATCACTATGACAGATACTTAAATTTTTAACACATTCCCTGAAATCGTCTAAAAATAGATTATCTTCGTTCCCTTCATCGCTTTCACTATCACCAAAGAGGGGTGCGTGATAATCATTATAAATTTTATCATCTGACAAATCGGAATCGGAGCTTTCGAAAAAAAACTGAAGTGTCATCAAGGATCATTTCTGAATGTGAATCGGTGACAGCATCCTGGAAACGGACATTCAAATGTGTGTTACACTGCAATTTGTACCAGTTACATTTATGAAAAACAAAACAAATGCCTGTAGGGTTAATATACGAATAATAAAATACGAAAAGTAGATGTTCAGGGACCAGCTCCAGCAGTCAAGATGGACGTTGCGTTCCCTCGAACCACCTCCATCGACTGGAGCTCCAATAGCCACCGAGGCTAACAAGAGTCACTAGTGGCAGCAGCAATACGCTGATCAAGCTCCCGGATGATCGGTTCGGTCGAGTGTCCTGGAACACCAGTGGTCTCGAAAATCACTGGCTCGAACCGATGCAGATCCAGGATGTCCGAGTACTTCTTGCGTTTGGCGGTTTCTGTCTTGTATGCGACAGATTGGGGTGAGGTGGCGGAGTCATTGATTGCTGTGACACAGAAGGTATCGACACAGGACGCGTCCCAGACGAGAGCTTTGCCACGACAGAAAGGGAACGTTGTGATGCCATCCGGGTGACGACCATCGTGGCGATCAATTCCGACTGGCTCCAAGATATCGGGAATGCCAGCCTTCCCGAGTGATCTTCGGAGAACTTCGTTGAGCCCGGAATGTCAGGGGCCTCTACCGGTGCTTCTCATGCACGAGTAACGTGCAAATGCGTGCAAATAACATTTCACACTGGCTTTGGCTAATCGAATGCATTTCGACGTGCGAATAGCTGTCCCATACTGGGCCATATATATACACGGCTCGATGCGTGTGTATAACAATTAGCAATAGGATTGCTATTTTCACGTCAGTTGCCGTGCAAATAGCCTGACTGTAAGTGAAAGGATATTTCAACGCAACTGGCCGTGCAAATAACCTCTTCGGTGTTGCGCTTGATTGAATCATAGTCTACATGGAGGCCAGTTCTATCAGCTTTCAGTCGCATCATCAGATTCCATCCAAAAGCAATCATCGAAAAAGCAAGCACGTCAACTTGAAAAGCTGACTCCCAAGGAATTTCAATCACATGAATTTGAGATGCTGCCAACAATTAATGACAATAGGGGCCTAGCCAAGATAACAATAAAACGCACTTTGATTCATGTTTGTCTTATCGCACACACGCACGCGTTGCGGAGAGCTTCATGTTCACGTGGCCAAACACATTTCACATGACGTATATGATGACTTAAATGCTTCCTAAAATGGCCTAAAATGCCAAAATGCCCCTTCTAGCGATCACAGTACAAAGCATCACATGCGCGCAGAACATGGAAGATTCTGATTTTGCCCTCTAAGGTAGGAGAGTGTCAAACACGGCGGAGAACTACGCTTGACCTGACCATTCTCGAAATTCACCGTGCGCATGTATGCCTTGCTCCCCTTCTTGGCAACAATGACATCGTGATTCAATAACCCACGATGTGTACGGTGCTCACAATGGGATTGCCCTGCTACAATGCTTCCCTGTGTGCAACGTAGTAAATGCATCCTCAACGAGCACTGGCATGAGTCGCCCTAAAATCTTCAAAGCAATCATCAGCTGCATGCTGCTGCAAACATACGATATAACAAGATGCATGTAATCCGGACAACTGTCACTCGAAAAAATATCATCTCAGCTGTTTTTGCAACTTTTCAAAGCGAAAAGCTGCAATTTAATGGTATTTTTAACGGTTTACTCCTATTTTATGACAGTTGTCCGCGAGATCCCTATTTAGCACATGCGTTCGGAGAAACGATACCTTAAATGAAACCGTTTGATAAATGAGACAAATTAAAACGAATTAAAATTGTGATGTATTAACGGCTCACAAACAAAATCTCATTTGAGACAGCTCACTCCATGCTAAAGAGGAAATTGCTCCCACTAGGTCAGCAAGCATTCATTCAACGCAGATGTGGCTTTCTGGGAATACCTGATTTTGAGGTAGCTATTGAAATTATGAAGGAATTTCTTGTGAATCTATATTTTCGATGACGACATCGAAAGAAATGAAGCTGGGAACGAAAGAGAAGATGAAGCAAGCTCCAAACAGCACTCACTGTTGGCAAGCCTGGAGTCCACTCCTCGACCCGGCTGCTGTGTGTGTTGATCACGCCATCGACTTGGCGATGATTAGTGAGCCATTCATGCTTTCAACATCAGACATGGAACGCATTATTTCAGCCAATGCTATTGCAATGAGAGCTCTTGATCACTTTTGCCGCTGATTTGGACTTTGACCTAGGCACATGTGCATCCATTTTGCACTAGAAATCAACTAGACTTCCCATCTTAACTATCTCAAAAAGTCGAATTTTTTGCGTAGCAGCTGAGACGAGTTTTAAGGAGACGTGTTATTGGCCAACTTACTCGTCTCTGACGCACGTCTTGGTGCGCCTTCATTTAGTCCAAATTTAGACGGCCGAACAATCACAAACTACCGAGCAAATCCTACCGGCAAAGCATGTTAGCGTTGCTTTGGGGGCCAAATGAGCCAAATAGTGGAGCTTTGCGGAGTTATGTTTTTAAATATAACTTAGACCAGTTAGACGAAACTGAGGCCAGTTTTGGACGTCACAATTGTTTCAGGGGTTTCATTATTGAATTTAAAACTCGGTTAAACTCGGTTACACTCGGTACTTAGTTCACTCGCTAAAGTTAAAACTCAGCTGACAACACGGCCTGTAGGAAGCAATTCGGTATGTGCTTGTTCATCAGTTTCTCAATAGTTTATTCTCCATTTCACTTTCAAATGTCACAGTTGAATGGTCTTAAGGATACAATTGCTTCCCCTTACGCACTTTTCTAATGATGGTGCAATCTATTATATTTTGACCTCGTGTGTCCATTGATGCTTGTCCCATCTATTCTATAGAGAGTTCATTTAAAAAATCTTAGCATGCAAAATTGCTTAAGTGCAGTTCGGGGGCCATCATTATGATCTTCAAAACAATCTTTTTGATTTTTACCGATTGTCTGATGACGTTGATGCTTGCAAATTTGCCTTGCGTGTACGCGCACATTTCCTCGGAAGCAGGCAAGCGTGAACTGCGGCTAGGGCCATAATCCACTCACTCTAAGCACCTCCGAGAGAGCCAGTAAAAAAAAGCTGTGAAAAAATCCACAATAGGTCCCGCTCACTCCATACGCCGGAAAGCCAAATGAAAAAACTGTCATTACCATAACATTAGAAAAAAGGAGTTAATAAACACTTGAAAAAATAAAGGAAAAATCAAAAAAAAGAGAGAGAGAGACCAGCACCAGTTGTACCTATGCAGACCTCGCACGGATACCCTCAGTATGTTTGATGAAATAGAAAAAGGAGAGGAGATGAACGATGACGTTATTGAAAATGAAACCAATGCTAATGAGGTTACAATTAATATCACTGATCATATTCCTAGAAAAAGCACAAACTTAAGTTCTTCTATGTTAACATAAACGGTTTGACTGATTGTAAAATCAAGGACTCCTGCTTATTGAATGATATAGATAATTCAGATATAGCATGTTTTACTGAAACGCATTTGAAATATGATTGGGACCCACCTGTGATTAAACATTATGCCGGATATCATACAATCGCTAAAAAGACTAATTTCTTGGGAAGAAATATCAAGGGAGTGTCACTATATAATAAAATTCAACGAGATGAATACAAAACAGTAAGCATCATAAACGAAAACGGAAACCTTTTGATCTTTAAACTTGTGAATGAAAAATGGCAGAATCTCAATCATATTTTCTTGATTATATGTTATAAAGAAAATCGTGAGTCAAAATACAAGGAGAGCAATTACTTAAGCAAAATTCAATTTTATATTTCAAAATTCAAAATGAAGCACATAATTCTGGTAGGAGACTTAAATGGACGAACCGGAAATTTAAGTGATATTAACGAAGTGACCATCTTGCCAAGAACTTCATCTGACGAAATAATCAATGGACAAGGCAGACAAATTATTGAATTCTGTAACGAAACATCACTAATTATTGCAAACGGTCGATTTGAACCTGGAAAGCTTACATATATTACGCTACATGGCGATAATTTAAGAAAGTCAGTCATTGATTATTTACTAATATCGCACTCAATAATACCATACATAAGGAAATTTGATATTTTGGAACCTACTCTAAATACTGATCACATCCCACTGATATTCGAGCTGGCTATAGACGAAAAAACGAAGCTCCTTGCAATCATTCAAATAATGATATGCCAAGACGATCATATAAAAACTTAATCCATCCAGATCAATCAGACCTCATAAATGGACTAGTCAAAATGAAACGAACTTCGATAATGATTGTTATAAAATCAGATGCCAACATCTTTTTCATGAAATTAACGCTACTAATCTACCCACCCCAGTTGTGTACGAAAGAATGATAGACGACAAGAATATCGCAACAAGAAAAATTCAAAATTCGTCAAATAAAATCATTTATTCTGAAAAAACAACGGAATGTAGAAGAGCCTATAAAAAAGCTATTTACGATCTAAAATGCGAAAACAGTGAAGACAATTTAGTCAATCTAATGAAATGCAAGCGTGAGTTAAATAAAACAATCAAAAGAGAGAAGAAAATAAATAAGTTAAAGATACTTCAAAAATTAGAAAAAGCGAAATTTGAAAAAAGTCATGAAGAATACCGGCAAATTATAAAAGAAAACAAAACATTAGCAAAACATATCCAGAAAAGCAATCTCACAATAAGCGATTTCCAAAAATATGTCGAAGAAAATAGATTCAACATCGCTTAGAGAAGTAGATTCTATATCGACCCACTGTATTTCTTCACTGATAATTACAAACAAAATTTCGACTACAAATATGTACGATTACAAAAGTCTGGAATCAGATATAACAAGTGAGGAAGCAAAAGAATGTCTGAAAAAAGTTGCTAACTCGAAGTCCAGTGGACCAGATGGTCTTGTGTATGAAATGTTTAAAAAAATGTAGATGAATCGAGCGAAATTTTAGTGCACCTCTTCAACAGCATAATGGAAGATCGAAACATTCCATGGCAATGCAGTTGTCTAACACCCATACTTAAAAAAGGAAGTAAAGACAATGTAATGTCTTACAGATGCATAAATTTGTCAACATGCTTAGAAAAGATTATGACAAAAATTATTAACTATCGACTCAACTCATGGCTAGAAGGAAACCACGTTATCCACGAGTCCCAAATAGGCTTAAGCTTCAGAAAAGGACACTCCACTTTTGACAATATTTTTATACTAAGGGAAATAATTCAAATTTATAACAATAGAAAAGCTCCACTCTATTTATGCTTCATCGATTTGTCAAAGGCATTCGATTCAATCTCGAAACGTAAATTAAAGGATAAACTAGACAACACGATCCCAAATAGCAGAATCTTAAAATTTATCAAGAATTTGATTGACAACAAACGTTATAAAATTCTATATGAAGGAGAAGAAAGTGATATTTTCACACTCAGAAATGGAATTCCACAAGGAGATAGTTTGTCACCGACACTATTTTGCTTATTTATGAACGATCTGCTAACTATAATCGATGAAAGTATAGCAATCCTAGACCTGACAAAAATAAACGACGTAACCATAACGGCATTGATGTAAGCGGATGATATTTTATTGTGCAGCGAAACGCAAGATGGATTGATTAAGCAGATTGGGATAGTGAATCAATATTGTGATGATAATGGATTAAAAATAAAGTACAACAAAACGGAAATTATGGTAAAAAAAGTGAACACTTAATATAGCCACATTAGCATAAAGCACGGCAGCTCAGTAACAGCTATTGAAATTGTTCAAGAGTACAAGTATCTCGGGATGTTCATAGCAAATAGCGATAGAAAGTATATAGAACTATTAGAAAATAAGGGTACAAAATCATCATATACAACAGCAAAAACACTTAGAGAATTTGGTCATGTTAATGGTTAAATCTTAAAAGATACTTTTGAAATTTTAACTTTATCTCAGATGAAATACTGTGGCGAATTCCTTTTCTACAAAAATCTAAAAGACCTGAATCGTACATGTATACAACTCCAATTTTATAAGAGGTTCTGCTATTTGTAAAGTTCTGCCGCGAATTACTGCATCATAGGTGAATTTGGTATAAAGCCCTTTGAATTTCTTTTCTACAGAGCAGCAATTCGATTATGGATAAAATTAATTGATAACAACCAAAACAGTCTAAGTTCTAAATTATATCAAAGCGTTTTTAACAAAGTAAATTCAAGAGAATATTCCAGTACATGGATACATCAAATAAGAAAATTATTAATGAAATTGAATCTGTCAAACCTTTGGGAAAACCAACTTTATTGCAATAAAAACAAATTTATTAAGATAGCCGACGAGAGAATGCGATGCTTCTTCAGAGAAGAATGGATTAATAGCGCTAAAAACAGTCACAAAGGCAATAGATAACTTGAATTATGCAAGTTCGACAACGATTTAAAATCATATCTATGTACCGCATCTGAGATGAGCGAAGACATGTTGATTATGCTAAAGTTCAGAACAGGAAATCACAAATTGATGGCTGAAATAGGACGATATGGTAACAGACGAGATTATGAAGAATACTTTTGCCATCATTGCCCTGAAGAAATAGAAGACTCTTATCATTTCCTGGTTCAGTGCTCACATCTTAGCAAATTACGTCAAAGATATCTAACTGAATTTATAAACACCAGGACCATAGAAGTAGATAATAGTACACTTTCTATGGTATTGTTAATTTCTATGACCAGGACAGAATTTAATCTCATGTTGGACAACAGTAGCGGCATCATAATGAAGTCAATATCTATGTTCATTAAAGAAGTCAACAAGGAGAGAGCTATCTTGCAATGTTAAATGATGATCGACTGACTTAAAGAGTCGATGAAGCATAAATGACTGCAATGATAATCAGGTTTTCCTACACGACAACGGCAACTACCGAATCAAGAGCGGCACTTTAATTTCTAAAACGTTAAAAGATAAAATATTACGTCATTTCACAATTGAGAGCGACAACAATAAATAAACTGCAGCAAAATAGTTCAATTGTGTCTCTATCAGATTAGTGAGCGGTATTTCACGTGAAGAATAAATGATATCTATTCGGTTTGATCCAAAGCCCTATATAGATGTCTTCACATCTGCTAAATTAACTTATCAATATGGAGCGCCAGCGAATACCTTCTGATGTTAAACGCAGAATCATTATGGCTCACGAAGCCGGAGATGATTATATTGAAGCCGCTCTAGTTCTCGGTGTAAAACGGGGTACTGCGTATTCAATAGTACATCGTTATATACTTGAAGGAGTCATTGAGCGTCCCAGAGGAGGAAGACGACACCAAAAGATGGACGAAGATATGGCAAATACTGTGGTAGAGATTGTTGAATCCCAACCGGAATTCACGTTAGCCCAAATCAAAGCTGATCTGCAAGCGCGGATGCCGGACAAGCCATCTGTCCCAATTCAAACTATCAGCACATGTCTGAGAAATCGTCTTATCTTCTTAAAGAAAATGGAGACTGTTCAAGTCAACCGCAATAGCCATGACGTCAAAGTGGAAAGGGCCGAGTATGCGAACTGGTATCTGCACACGATCAACGCAAACCATCCGCCAACATTTATTTTCGTGGACGAATCCGGCTTTAATTTATGGATCAGTCGCACACGAGGTCGTGCCAGACGGGGAGAGCGAGCTGTCAGGATTGTTCATGGACAGCGCGGGCGGAATTTTACTCTCATCTTGGCGGTCTCTAATGAAGGTGTCGTCCATCATGAATTCTACGAAGGCGGAACCTCCTGTGAGAGATTTAACTCCTGGCTGGAAGAAGCGCCCGTTGCGGCTGGGGCTGGAACTCGTGTATTCGTCATGTATTCGTCTCCGTGCCACAATAGAGCCCGTGAAGTCAGTTTGCGAGAGGGACACTCTATTAGGTACTTACCGCCCTACTCTCCATTTCTCAATATCGCAGAGAACGCGTTTTCCATGTGGAAAGCGGCTTTCAAGAGACTGAGATTCTTGAGCAGTTACACAACTACACTGGACAACAGCGGAATTTGACCTTACTGCAACTCGCCTCCCAAAACATGAGTGCCATCACTGCAAATAAGATGGGAAGGTCTTCCAGGTGTATGGCCAGATTGATGCCTAGACTAATTAATCGCGCGAGGCGATAGCCATGTCGTACAAAATAAAACACGACTTGATTATGCAACTTGATAAAGAACGCGTCCAATGGAATTATGAATATCGATCAGCCGATAGTATCAATGTGAAATGATTAGGAAATTCAGACTGTTTCGTAAATGAACAGAATAATTACCTAATCAAGTCGCAAGCAAGGGCCGGATCAGCTTCATACATATACATTTTACCAAACCCTCAAATCCTTTGTCATTACAGGTGAGTTGCAATATTGATTCGAAGTACAGTAGCATATTCTTAACCACATTAATTAACATTTCGTGACTTTTTTTGCTGTCTTATATTCAAAATTCATTTTCTGCCGGACCTTGCAAGACGACTCTTAATAATAAATAGTAAATAATGAATGATTGTGGACGTGACTGACCAGATTGAATTAATATTAAAATAACCATCAAGCAACATAACTTTTTGAAAGCATGGTTTGAATGATTCCTCCTCTCCTTTTCAAATAT
The DNA here is from genome assembly GCA_907163375.1 of Prostheceraeus crozeri. Lineage (NCBI taxonomy): Eukaryota > Metazoa > Platyhelminthes > Polycladida > Euryleptidae > Prostheceraeus > Prostheceraeus crozeri. The sequence goes on from CAJQUW010015067.1 coordinate 67,465, forward strand.
TTCAAATCTCGGTATACATTGTCAAAAAAAAGTCATGCAGACATTCACGTGAATCCTATGTATCCCGCATCCTCGCTAACAATATTTGTCTCTTCATTTCACTCAGTATGGTATGTACATGTTTCCATCCAAGTTACGTATTGACTTTCATAAATAGGCTTTCATTGAATTTATACCATCTCATTGTCATCTCGAACATGTCATTGGTGTTGAACTGTATACATCACAATTGTACATTGACTTGGGTATTTTCACATGAAAATAAAACCCTTTGAATTTTGAATTTTTGAATTTTGAGAGAGAAATTCATGAAAAATCAAAAGAAAATTCAATTAAATCGTAATTTCGCCAAGTTTTCTCAACTTCTCTGTTGATAACAAGCACTTTAAATCAATGTAAGGATATTGCTTAAACACAAAGCAGGTAGAGTGTCGGCTGAAAAGGCACGAACTTCAACAGAATATGTTGACGATTTTCGCAGATGTTCTTGAATCGACGATAACTAAGGCAGATGCGACGTTTGGCGATATTGTCAGCCGAGCAGTTGCACTGTGCATTAGAATTGCAAAAGATGATCTTATGTGCTCGTTTGTCCATCATCTGCAACGCTTCAGCCCAATGATTATTCATCACAGCGAAACACGGGCACGCATAGTTGAAGAGAGAGAGAGAGCGTATGTACGAGCAATACACCAGATGAAGCTCATCGCAGTCCGAGAAGTAGGAGAGACACCACAAAACATGAAGACGTGATGCTGCTTTCTTCTTAATTGCAGTGAAGCGAGATCTGAAGCCTAAGTCATCATCGATAGTGACACCAAGAATGCCTAATGAATTCACTATTTGCAGTGTTTTTGAGCGGATAGAAATTCCGCTTTCGCTCGCTCATCGCTCATTTGCTCATATTCACCCTTTCGCTCGCTCACCGCTCAAAATCATCAAAAAAATGCCGCTCGCTCGCTCATTTCTCGATAATGCCCTCCTTAGTTCCACAAACCCTTTTTATGTTCAAAGCTAATTCCATGCTTTTATTTTAATAAACACCTTTTAGGCGTTAAGGGGAAATTCATCATTTCATTTTAGGTGAAATTTGAACCACAATGAAATAATGTAGACCATCATACCGATGTATTAAGAAGGTAGCTATTACAGAAAATTAGTTGAAACAATATATTTTGATGTACATAACCACAGAATTCTTTTCATATGTATAGAAATGGGCAATAATAAAACTTAATCTTACATGCTGATCACATGAATCAGTATGTACAATTCTTAGAGCAAAACTTGGAGAAAATTCGCAAGATGTGTCAAGAAACCGTGTAATGCGTTGACAATTGAAAATGAACTTATATGAAATCGTGACAAATTAATGGACAATTCCTAAAGTAGCTAAAGATAAAATACATGACTTATGAGTAACTGAGTACTGAGTAATCAACTCAGTAATAATCAATTACTGAGTTTTTGAAATCTGCTATAAAAAGAATCGCTTGATAAACGAAATTGTTGAATTATGTGAAGCAGAAAATGCTGCACCCAAAACGACCTGACACATTGGCGCCAGCCGTCACTGAGATTTCAGCACACTAAGTTAAGTAACTGTTAAGATGGTCGGTCCGCAGCAGCTCGTTGCACCCAGGTCATACCTTCTTACACTTTTGCACTCAACTTCTTCATGGTGGTGTTTAGACTCAAGCACCCGCTTTAACAAGAAATTTCCTCACCGATGAAGCAACGAAATAGCGGCATCCCACTCTCAGAAGGCATGAGCTCATATTTCCACCCTTGCTTCTGAATCCTTTTGGCCAGTTCTTTATATTTCGCAGTTTTATCTTCATGGGCATCCCTAACGCTCTCTTCCCAGGGACCAGTTAATTCGCCCATAATCATTTTCTTCCCTATATCGTCGATCAATACTAGATGAGGTCGTTGGTCAGATAGGGATAATTCATCCGGCAGCTGTGATCCACTCAAGTGGATCACTTCCGATCACTTCCTACTCCTGCGGTACAGATAGCAGGATGAGTCTTTCGTCTCTTTGTTTGACCACTCGGCACAAAGTTTGCACAAGT
>CAJQUW010015068.1:0-39526 GCA_907163375.1 Prostheceraeus crozeri
GATCCATTGAAAATTTTGAATAAAACTTGAAGTTTGAACTGATAATCAATTAATCATAACAACAGGTTCATAGATCTATACATATTTTTTTAAATTGCGACTTTATGGTTTCACAATTCAAAGTAAATTTTGATCCATTCACAATACATTTGTTGTTTTACAATTAATTTACAATGATATAATGATTAATAATTTAATATGAGCTTATAATAAATAATATATATAAAAATATGTAATAATTAATTAATGTATAATATAATGAGAATAATATGACAAAAGTTAAATACGCCTTAGCTTATGTATTCCTACACATTGATTGTAAAAAATTCTTCATTATGATTTTTCGGCATGCCTATGTTTGCTAACTTTCCATGCAGTTAAATTCATTGCCTGGAGGCTGGTTTTATAACGCTAACGGCCGGCCTATCATACAAAAAGATGTGATATTTGGACTAATCGACCTTTAACTCATCAAGGAAAGGCAAATGATCAATATTGATTATTAGTCCGGGTGCTACTGTACACTTTCTTCCTAAATTCGCGCACAAAGGACTTAATAGCATGGATTTGTAAATCTTGAAACGCTGAATACAATAGATCAAATTCTTGAGTGTCACAGCCAGTCGCGTTTGATTAAAGGCAAGGTTAAAGGATTCCCATTTGGAATCCAATTCTAAAATTCAAAGAAATATCTATGGTTTGTGATAATACCTGGCAATTTTCGTACATTTTCTTTTGCAGAAAAGAAACTATTTTATCAGAATGCCATGAAATTTAAAACTATGATATGAGTTCAGAACATCAACTTCGATATAAAAAGTTGAAGTGAGTCACATGATTCAGCATTTTATGTCTGAGATACTCTATAAAAATGAGTAAATTTTCATGCCTTGATTTAATTTTGTAATTTTACTGATTTTGTAGAGTATCTCAGACATAAAATGCTGAATCATGTGACTCACTTTCAACTTTTATATCGAAGTTGATGTTCTGAACTCAATCATGTTTTAAATTTCATGGCATTCTGATAAATAGTTTCTTTTCTGCAAAAGAAAATGTACGAAAATTGCCAGGTATTTCACAAACCATAGATATTTCTTGAATTTTAGAATTGGATTCCAATGGGAATCCTTTAACCTTGCCTTTAATCGAAAGCGACTGGCTGTGACACTCAAGAATTTGATTTTTGTGTTCAGCGTTTCAAGATCTACAACTTTGTTATTATTGTTCCGTTCTTCCAAAAATATATGCATGCAAATCTCTATGAAATTCTGCTCAATGCCTTATGTCACAGAAGATAATTTCATGTGCATTCTTTTAAAACTGCATTATTATGTTTCTCTATGATCTTGCTATCAATCATTCATTCGCAACAGATTGAGCCACAGCGCTTCAGAGAATTTCGCTTCATTCTATCATTTTATTTACCAAATTGCAATTTTAACACTAGAAGCACCATTATTAGATATTCCTTTAAGCACCAAGTGTGTCAAATTTGACACATATACTAAAAATAGTTATTTTGATATTTGTTATTCACTAGAAAATTTGTTAACATAGATGGAGCTTTCAATTATGACAAATAACAGTCTTTATGAGCACTCATGAGCTTATATGCCTATATTTAACTATTATATGAATTATACAAATAGCCTTAAATTATGTAAATTCTAAAATTTTTATAAAACAGTATGAAATTTTCAAACGCATTTACATTAAAAGTCATATACGTATTATATATGCTAATCGAGATGACCCGTTTCAGTTATCGGCATTGAATATGGAAGGGGATTTTTTATATTTCTTTGTAGGACCAATACTGTATAATTGCAGTTATGCAACTCACCAAAAAATTCTCTGGGATTGACGTTCGATATTTTATTAGTAAAAATGCACAAATGAAGCAGCTATTAGCTAGATTGTTCGTTGCAACAGAAGCACACAGCGATTGTATATTTCTCGACTGATTGCAAACATTTTCCGCATTTCACTTTTGAGCACTTTGAGCAATGAATGTTTCCTAAATTATTACATCCTTGGCTCCCACAATGAGCTCCGCTTCTTCAGAACAACGGAAGGACTCAAAGAATGGGAGTAATCGTGTTGTGGTTGTGAAATAGAATAGACGTAGCGATTGGCAGTGGAAATTTCAAAGATTTCTTCTATCAGAGTAAATATGAAATTTCGTCGGCTAATTGACTCTCCTGAAATCTGCTTATACAACCCATGCATTGATACAGGCTTTGTCAAGAATATTACACCAGACCGCAAACGTCCATCGCCTTGACGCACTGCGAGTAGAATATAGTCGGATCATTTGATCGACGCAGTCTTCTCCTACTTTCGAGGAATTGTAAGAATAGCAACAATTTGTGGTTTCAATTTATCATGGTTGTCGTCGATTTCGGCGTCTTTGTGCATACTCGAAAGAAGATAAACCGTTTTTCTCGGTTTACATTTGTAAGCTACAGAAAGTGTTGTTTTCTTTTCATTTTGATAAAATCTTGAATGATAAAGAGGTTGGTCAATTTTCATATCTGGGCACAGCTCCCTTCTGTTCTCACGAATGGTTCCGACGTAAGAGATTGATTTTCTCTGAAGATCTTCTACCAATGCGACTGAAGAAAAAAAATTATCTCCAGTAACGTTGTATCCGCTTCCCAAGTGATCCACGAGATTCGTAACAACTCTTTGTGATAGAGGAATATCATGCGAGGACGCATCCTTCCCCAAATAAGGAATACAGCTCACCAAATATTTGCTTTTGACTTCGACCAGGTCCCAAAATTTGATGCCGTATTTATCTGGTTTATTGCTCATGAAAGTAATGAAACGACATCGTGTTTTTAGTGGCATCAGCTCCTCATCTACTGTCAAAGAATAGTCTGGGGTGTATTTTTGATGAAAAATTATTCATGAACATATCAAAAATCTCCCGAACTGCTGCAAATTTGTCGTTATTCAACCTTGAGCTCCTAGAGTTTTTGTTATCGAATCGAAGCATTTTTGAGATATATTCAAATTTCTGACGGGACATCGTTCTTTGAAACTTTTCAATACCATAGTTTTTGTTCCAAAGAAACCTTATTGGTAGATTTTTGTTGTACAAACCTCGTAAGTACTGTAGAGCAATGAAATTCAGGAGATCTTCTTTAGTGATTTGCGTTGTACAGTCTTCACGACTGTTTGAGTAAGTTAGAATTCGATCGATGATTCTATTGTCTATGTACTCATACCACGAAGATAAGATGTTGGTGACACGAGAGCGAACAAAGGGTTTCGGTCCGGGTGGGTGACGAAGTACATTTTGCGTTTGTAAACCGTCCTCTCACAGGCAGTCGCCCATCAACTCTCTCCCCACTTAGTTCCATCCTTACCCGTGAAAGGCGAGGGAGTTGCCGCTGTCCTGTTTGTAGATTGCGCATTTGTTGACATTTCTTCAATAACTTCAGTTGATTCTTCGTTCGCCGACTCATCAGACGAATTAATTAGTTCGACGGAGGGTAAGTAATTCGGAGCATCGTCGAAGTCAGATTCCATATCATCTCCAGAATCTTCAAAATTAATGGTGTTGAGCATTTGCGAAGCAACAACAGCAGCAGGTCGTCGTGGTCTATCCATCGTGAAGTGTCGAACTGATGAGATGCTGATTGAGGGAAACTGACTCAGTAGCTTGATCAGCCAATAGCGGTAGAGAGACACTGTGAATGTTGAACAACCTCGCCTGCACTCGTGGTTGTTGACTTTTTACTTTGATGACCTAGTATCATAGTTCAAGATATGGCGATAAGTTTGTTGTGTCAAAATTGACACAGTCGGTGCTTCTAGTAATAAATGAAATTTGAGCATGTTAATGAATAGTAAGTCAATGTTTTATAAAGTTTTCCGCTAAATGTGACTAAGTTGTAAAAAGTCAGGAAGCATGAAGAATTAATTCAAGTTTTAAGTTACCTTAAGATGACGTCAAAACCTCATTTGTGTCAAATTTGACACATTGGTGCTTCTAGTGTTAAAGACAATGCCATCAGTGGTTTAGATATAAAAGCACACATGCTAAAATGAATCAGTTATCAAAAAGAAATTTTGTCCAATAGAAAGCTAAGATTACAAACGCAAAAACAATTATACAGACGCAATCTACTATTTAACAATTGAGACCTGTCAGTAGCGGCAATGAGTACAGATTAATGACCACAGACCGAAGGAACAACACTCGCATCGCAGAATCTCTACTCATTGCCGCTACTGACAGGTCTTAATTGTTAAATAGTAACACAATGTCAGTATCATTGTTTTTACGTTTGTAACTTCTTAGCTTCTATTGGACAAAATTTCTTTTTGAAAAATGATTGATTTTGACATGTGGGCTTTTATACTAAAACCACTGATGAAGAAGACATTGTCATTGAAATTGAAATTTGATAAATAAAATGATAGAATGAAGCGAAGTGCTCATAACCTTTCATTATTTGTTAATAAACATTTTTAGAAAACTGAGTGAGTGATGCTATCCACTTGAATAATGATAAATGAAAACTATCCGCGTTTATTGGCCACGCTTGCTCTATTCAAGCATCAAGGAATGACAAATACAAATTGCATCTTTCACAGAAAGACGCATGCCTCAATAGAGAGAGCAAAACGTGGTCAAGGTACTTAGATAGCTTTCATTATTACGCTTAAGTTGACAGACCATCGTTAGATACGTACTGGGAAATGATTCATTACATTTAAATTCTACTTTTCTATGCGAGTGCGTATTGTTTGTCGCAATGAAATTGATTTCATAAATTTTTTTGAACGCAGCTGTTTTTTAAAAAATTATATAATTTATTGATAGTATTTATTGTCTATGTCTCAGCCGCACATTGTCATCTTTTGCATAGCAATTTGATATATCGATTATTTAATTTCATTGTTGCTAATCTGAAATGCAATATTAAAAACCGAATAATTTATTTATTATTATTATTGCTAGTTTCTCTTTCATCAAAGCAGAAGCCCCAACAATTCGCACAGCTCGGATATACTACTCCATGCGGCACACAGCTGCACGATTCGTATACGATTTCAAACTTTTTTGCGAGTCAGAATGTGTGTCACACACCAAAAGCAGTATCACACATTGGTCCGCGTGAATTGAACATGAGCAAATAAGAGGGGGAGAAACAAATACAGGTGAGCAAGTATGTAATGCGAGTGGCAAGGACAAACACACGGGAAATCTTGGCAAACAGACACAAAATACAGATTGCGCTCGCTCCGCAAAGGAGGTCATAGACAGCAACAGACATTGCGTAATACTAATTGAATATACACTCAGACAACGAAAACAAGGAAGAAATATAGGTAGACAACTAAATGAAGGAGGATAAAAAAAAGACAAATGTTAAACATGTACATGAGAAATAAACTATGCAAACACCAAACACAATAATACGGAAAATTAGATATTGTAGTTTCGAATGCTCCAAACAAGAATCATAAAATGATATAATTACTCAGTTTTAAGATAATGTCATCGTCAATGACAGCTAGGAATAGAAATTTTCTAGAGATAGTCTTTACATCCAACCTAAAGAAGCACAGCTTCCCATTTGCACCATTCGAGAACGGAGTACATTCAAAAGATCACAAAATCATACATCCAAGGGAAGCTATGTAATTATTAAATATCTCTATTAAATTATCCAAATTTTCGTCGATAAACTGACAACCTGCTGAAAAGAGCAGTGTCGAACATCTCGCGATTTTATCAAATACGCAGACATTCAGGGCAATGATTTTCATTGAATGTTGATCAAGTACGGAGTTTCATGATTTTACTGTACATGCACTATATATTTCACATGTAAATATTTTCTATTTTTAAATTGCACTGTTCCGTCCAACACTTTGGTTTTGTCATATCGAATAAAATACGAAGTTCACAAAGATTCAGACAGAATCCATGCATGAGAATTTAAATATGGAAGTTTTGTTTTTTGAATATCCATTAACCGCATCGCACTCTATTAACTTGCATATTACCCAATCGCACCAATACAATCATCAATATAATTTCTTGAAATTTGAAATCAATAACTTCTCATTATTTGTCTTTTCATTAAAATTAGGCTATTATGTTTTAATATTTAACGAATAGGACTATTTGAAAGTTGTCAAGATATAAGCAGAACTCATTGACAGCTGGCGCACGATAGATGAATAGATATTTCATTCCAAAACTATTTGGTAAGCTTTCAGCATCTATATAATAATGCCGAGCAGAGATTGAGTCATGTGCAGTTAGTTTTGACAAGATGACGGACCCAGGTGCAAGCGATCTTTCTTTTTTTGCAAAATGATGTCATGATGGCATGTAAATGCCATCTTGCATAATAAAGAGAAAGATCACTTACACCTGGGTAATTCTGCTTATTCAAAACTATATATAAAAATAATTTCGTGAAATATAACTTATGCAGTTGATCATTTATTTTCAGCAACCCCTACATGTGCAGAAAAGAAATTAGACATCTCACCTGCAAGTTCAGGCCATTGACGATATCAATCATTGGAACACATTTTGAGATCATGCATCAGGGTCCCGACTACGTGAGAATGCCGATCATGAGATGATTTTCAAAGATCTGTTTCTGTCAGCGAACAATGTCGGAGATAAAGTCGCTATATGAAGAGTGAATCAAATCACAAAATGTTTTGTAAGATGACAAAGGCAGAAGTTTAATCACGGCAACTGCCTATATCTGCAACTTGAAAAGATCCATAAATGACTTCTGCGAATTGATTGTGAAGGTCGAACAGCGGTAGCAGATTTGAATTTCCTCTGAATGTCCAAAGAAGCAAATGGTGATCAAGGCATCGTTTTAAAAAGTTGGGTAGTACTTTTGATCGTAGGCAGTAAACTGTTTCACAGGACACGAATCTAAGACCGATGCGCTGCGCAAGTAGAATATGAATGACTCCATGACCTCTGCATCCTTTCTCGCTGTCATGTGATGATTGAGACACGTCGATTGAAGGTCGCTAAATATCAGTAGCCCAGGCGGGAACACGGAAATATTTTGTGCGCGCGATTCTCCTTTACTCGCGGTAGCACAAGTAACATGAAATGATGTCCGCGAGCGATATCTTTTCTCCCTGTCATTGTCATGTGAATGAGGCGCGTCGATTGAAGGTCGCTAAATAGCCTGGGTGGGCGTATGGAAATAATTTGCGCGCGCAGTTCTCCTTCAGTAATGAAATGTGAGGTTTGCGTCGGAAGACATAGGCCTACATAAAAAGATCAACTGGAGTGCGTTCTTCTGATATTGAACTATTGCAATTGAAATAAATGCAAAAAAGTGCAGACGCAAAATTTTGATTTCATAATAGTATATCATATCATGCGAAATAATTATGATTTCATGAATCAAATTTTTAGGAAATTTATGGGGAGAAATTTTTGATGCATTTTTACGCAGGATATGCATAAAGATCAATTTGTTTTCGAAGATGAACATAAGTAGAGTTTTAAAAACTATTTAGGAAATAGACAGCAAGAAGTGAGTGAGGGAGAGAGAAAGAGAGAAGATGAACGACAGAAGAGATATGACGAAGAGAGAGAGAGAACAAGAAGATAAAGAAGAGAAATGAGCTGAGGAGAGACAAGAAATGGAAGAGGAAGATAAGTGAGTAGAAAGAGAAGAAACGAGAAAGTGACGAGTCCTCAGGCTTTTTGCCTTACTTTTGAAATTCGAAAGCGATTATGACGAATTATTAGGAAACATCGGTAACACAAAATCAATATGATCAATATCAATAGTAATGAGTATTATCCATAAATGCAGGTCTACAAATTATTGTTAAGTATGAATTAAAAAGATCCTAATAACGCAATAAAAATTAGGCCTAATTAGGGCTTACTGATATCGATAACACTTAATAATGAAGTAGGCCCAACTGGTACCCGAAGAGACCAAAATGATGCATTTGTTAAAAATAGTACCGGAACTCCGGTAGGCTTAGGTGATATGCAAATAATTTATACTGAAAGTTTAATCAATGCATCACATAATCGTAATTGAAAATTATTCCAATTGTGGTGAAGAATGCATTACTTCTCCACCTTATTTGCATATATACAATGGAAACAATTCATAAACAGGTAAAAATATGTAATACCAAACCAACGACAACACAGAAGTAAGCGGAACTACTAATTGTGTTGCCAAACTCTGAGGGAAGTGGGACCAATTTCGGTTGCCAACTTATGCGCCAGCTTGGCATGCCAACTTTTGCCAACATAATAAAAATCTATACACTGATAAAAGATCAATCACAAACTGTCTAGATTCAACTGTGAGCATCATTTACTTTGTTTTATCATGATTTCTTTACTCAAAAGTACTAGATTTCGAAATTAAAAAATTATACCGACTCATGCCAACCGGCGGAAGTCAGACCGACTTCCGGCCGACTTTGGCTTTCACACTGGGAAGTGCGTTGTGACATTTTTTGCAATCAATTTTCAAGTGGCGGACTACATACCCAGCTGTATAAACTAAACAGTTCATTCTCCAGTCAGGATCAGATAGTTCTTCACTTCTTTCAAGATTTCTTACAGCCAATAAAAAGTCTGGGTCATTTACAAAGGAATCATCGCTTCTTGACTTCAAATCAACAGGGCATAGAGAACAAGGCTCTAACTGCAACGTTTCAGTGCCATCTAAATTAATCGAATTCGAGTTTCTGGAATACGGAATATTGTTTTTGATAATAAGTGCTCTCAAACTAGCTCTGAACTGTTCTGTGTTGGGGTTATTATTCCAACCCCTCTTCTACAAATAAGACTGAAAAATACTTCCAGATGGTCTTGTGACAGTTTAAAAGTGAGCAAATATTTCATTTCTTGCGTTAGTAACAAATCGTAAGATAAATTCAAAACTGATGTGGCTGTAATTATGAACCCTAATGGACCCTGAGATTTCCGCCTATCCACTTATCCACTAAGGGTTTCATAGTTTTTTTTTCGTGCAAATTTTTCAGATAATTGCAAGCTTTGCTCAGGAATGGTTCCCAAAACTGACGATTTGAAATTGAAAGTGGATCTTTACACCCTTTCGCAAGAGGATTTTTTGAATTGATTAGATCAAACAATCTATCTATGATTCTTATGAATCGAACAGTGCCTTCGGATCCGGCGAATTGCGGCAAATGCATTTCATCTCTGAGAAACTCAATAGTAGTAGCTAACGGATGCTGAAAGGGTTGCTGCTAAACTGACTTTCATTTTCACGTTTTGATAATTTATATGACGACCACTAATTTTGTTAGCCAAGTATAAACTTTCTTCGACTGAATTTTGTGCAATTCCACAATGTACCTCCATTCAATAGTTTTCAAAGTCATTATTTTCAGCTTTGTGCAACAAGATTTTCCGCTCGGCGATCAGATTGCGCATGAGTTTCAGCATGTGCGCAGCATCAAAAACGAAGTAAATGACCCTTTCTGGATAAAGAGGATGGGGAAAAAAGTTTAGAGTTCATCCAGTGACAAATTGCATCCTAAAAGTATCGCAGAACGGACATTTGCAGAAAGACCATCAGCCACAATTGCACGAACGTCAGCACCTGAATTAGCTACTCTACAAATAGACGACTTTATCAAATTTGCCTGTTGTTCTGCACTAATATGGTTTGTGAAAAAATATCCGATGGAGCCTTCCACCGACCCTTCAAACCAACTAGCATAATGACAAGTGCCTGAGATGCCAATGTCTCTTTTAAAGAGCCCCACCAAAATCAACAAGGCCTGAATACTCATGTTTTGACGAATTCCATGCGCATTCTCTTCTAATTGACATCTCATCTACCATTAATGAAACATATTAATGAGTAATCAGGATTACTATCGATCAATTTTTTGATAGCATCTATCACTTCAAAAAAGAAACCCTGGCTCACAGTTTACAGATGAAGCATACCTTCTTAAAGATGATTGGATGTGGTAAATGCAGTGTCGGTTTAAGGAATTTATATGCGGCAGGAGACAAAAAGTGCAGTGTCATAGCGAAGATCTTTATCTTACTATCGTAGCGTTCTCCACCTTTGCGACAATTTCTCATTCGAAACAAATGATGAAATAAAGACAATGATGTTCCACCAAACGCTTCTTGTAGCAGATTCTCGCCGAGGATTCAATCAAATTCTTGTCTTTCAGTTGTTTAATCACAGTATTGAGATTCTCACATTTCTTTGCTCTTGCCTTTATTTTCCGTCGTAGGTTCCTGACAGAACGGCGAAGATGTTCAAGTCGACGAATTCTCGTTTTCTCTTTCGCCACACGCTTCGAAGTAGAAAAGATATATAGTCCATGGTCATGAAGAACTGCTGCCCGGAGTCTTGTGAGTGTCATTCTTCGCCTACGCACTCCTAGGCGATGTTTCACTATCGTTCGTCGTTTCACTTCTTTTGTAGTGATGTGATGTTTCGGAAATTTGAACAAAGATGGAACAGAGTTTTTCTTTAGTCGACGTCTGCAAAGATTTTCAGTGAAGTCGGTAGGAAGAAAAATGATCACTACAAATCCTAGAATATTCTGTAGGTTTAAAGTTTTCTCTTCGCATAGCGGATTGCCATTTCTTCAGAAGAATAACCATCTTTCACAGGAAATTTGAAAAAAGTTACATCTTGATGTCCGTCGGTAGTTGATGTTCGACGTCGCACTTGTCGTCAGTTTGTACAATTATATGCGGAACAGCTGACAATCATTCTGGGCGCTTAGTGCAGTTGATGTGATGAATGTGAATTATGATAACCGAACTATCGACTGGGAACCTTAAACTACATTGTTTAGGGCTACTGTATTATCTTGCTCGGTGCTGCCGGTAACGCTGAGTCATTCATTCTTGCCCTCTTATTCGCCGCACTGATCATTTGCGCGCATGAACGCAATATCGTTGTCTCAATGCAGACAAGTGAGCGATCTAGACTCTATTGTAATATATCTATGGATTCGATATGTTCATGTAAATAACAATGGAATCTTCAAAAATTACAATATGTTGATCGATGATTATGTCGTATGATAAGTTGAAGTAAAAAGGCAATTACAGAATTTTCTGAGGTAAAAACAAACTAGAAATGGTTGATAATTTCAACGAAGTAGGCGATGAGAAGCACCTGTGAATATGCGTGTGCCTGATGAGTCTTGCATATAAGGAAATAGTCAAAAATATTACCGGGCATAAAGCGTGTGCGAAAGTATTTTGGACCCATTTTACTATAAAACACGACTGACATAGATATCGCAGCCGCAAATCATAAATGAATGAATTCACGTATCTTTGAATCTAAAGAAACGTTTGACTCAAATGGCACCAGTAGTCGTAATGCATAAAACGGGACAAGGGATAAAACGTACGTTCACATGTACAAAGTGCATCATACTATGAATTTCAGTCGGCGTGCCGATGTTGCTGCGAATCTGTCAATGATGTTGTCAGTGCTGGGAGTGTCTCCTCGATGAACTTGTAGCAAAAATCAGGGCTTCTACTCTATGCTCTTCCATAGAAGCCCTGATTTTTGTGAGTGTCTGTTTCCAAGCGGGAAAACATTCGTTCAGCTTCGGCATTCACTAAGGGGAAGGTGGCGAGCAGGGCTGTGGAGCCGATGCGTTATCTCATCGGCTCCGGCTCCACGACACTGATGTGAAAGGCTCCGGCTCGGCTCCGGCTCCGACTTCAAATTCAGGTTCTATCTATGTTGGTTATCCTGGATCCGTTGAACGGGTTTTTTGGATAACGGTGTGGCCTTTAGAGGCTTCCTACAATCATCAAATTAGTTTTCATTAACAAGTAACGATTTAAGTTAATAATAAAAATGATAATAGCCTAATATAATGACAAATAACATACTTGTCATATATTTTTGCATGAATTGACTATCTCTGAAAGATAAAATAAAGTTATAGCCAGGATTGGTTAAATTAGATAAAGATCTCCCGCACTGGCTAAATATAAATTGGCCTAGCCTGCAACCAGTCTACTACGAGGCTACATTAAATAAGAACACATGAGTGAAGATGATATACCTAATTAGCCGTCACAGGGGCCGAATAGTAGTATAAGCTTTTTAACAAAGCTTGAATATGAAACTGGATAGCGTATGCCCTAAATAGCTTATAGGGCCTGTATCTACTCGAACATGGAAAGGGTATCGGCTATATAGCCAAATATACCGTATCAATAAAGATATCAATTGCTTTATTGAATATTAAAGTGTATATAGGCTAGCTTAGGTTGTTATTGTTATTTGTTATTGCCTTTATTCAATAGTCTGTTGGTCCATGAATAATATGATCGGTGGGTAGCCCACGACTCATCATCTGTAGAAATTGTAATTTAGATAGCCTCATTGCAGTGTAGGCTAGAAATGTACAATTGAAAATGATACTTAAAAAAATTCAAAATATCTAATTTAGGACGAGTTTTGTAATTCTATGCAGCATACTTAATAAGTTAAGGCCTAACTTACATTATATTAATTTCGTATTTTTCATTATGGCGTAAAGTTGCACTAAATAATTCATCAATGATTCATGTATATTATTAAATTCAATTTATGTATAACACGTACATTACCACTATTCCTCTGATGATGGTTAGGCTGATGAAACTGAACTCGGAGTATCACACAGTATGTTGCAGGGTGCTGCATAATAAAAATTTGACTACGAGCACCGAGCAGAAATCTCATCTACTTTGCTATCTTTCGAATGCGCGTGCGGTTTAATGTCACAGACAATAGAAAAGGGAGGTCAAAAGGCGCCTTTATTGAGAGCGTCTCAGTCTTTTTTTATTGTTTACATATAAGTCAGCATGATATCAGCATAAAGTGTTGACAGACGGAAAAAATAATAATGAAAATTCTTGAAATCCACAGGTCTATGACATTTGGTGAAATATTATTACACGATACGGCTCTTACGCAATACCCCCCCCCCATTTTTTCTCTGGTCAAAAGATGCACCACCATTGGATGTCCGTTTCAGCATCACCGGTTTGAGTGAAGCATTCCGTGCTGTTGTAAAAATCTACGTGGGTAATTGCGATGTCGTGGTCGCAAACTTCGTCACCAAGTCAACATTGTAATTTGCCTTCGGGTTTTTCGCATTGAAATATACCCTTTGAATTTTGAAGTCAAAGGAAATTCATTGTGATTGAGATACCTTTAAAATAATAGGGCGCTACTAGAAGTGGCTGGGTCGCTTATTGCTATAGCCATGTGAGGACTTCCCACTGGGAAAGTTCTAGTAAGCCGCTAGCGGCCCGCTATCACACTATCAGGGCCGCCAGCGGCCCTCAAGGACTTTTCCCAGCGGGTTGTAGTCAGGTCATTCGTGTGAGTGTGAAGAGTTATCCCTCCAATCAAAATTGATCAAATTGAATAATCGATTGTTTTGAAAAATGTAGGTGGGGGACTGCACAAGAGCCTACATTACAATCTAAGGAAATTGGCATTGTCACAGATGCCAGTATCTGCCAGTAGCCATACCGATAGATGATAGCCTACATAGTAACCGTATCAGATTTAAGACATTGCGCAAGAAATGTAGCTATATTATCTTTGCTGACTGAACTGGAAATGTGTACATAAATGACTGGCGACTTGTCTCTAGGAATCTACAATCATCTAGTTAGCATGCATATCGATGGTCTTCTGTCGAACCGTCGTATAAGCAAATTTTTCAGTTTTGAGATATTTACATCATCTGACTGAGAATGAAGCAGTCTTTCATCCAATCCATATAGCTAATTTGATTTCGACTTGGATCATGACGTAACAGGCCCTCTTCGTTTGTTGTATAATCAGTTAGACGAATTTTCATTCTGTCGAACTGTCGTATCAATTATACGACAGTTAGACGAATTTTTTGAACAACATATCAGTGTCGTATAAGTTATACGTCAGTTCGATTAAAATTAACAAGATTTCAAATAATGATACGACATCAGATTAAGTGACTAAAGAGGCTAAATGAATGTCGAAAGATACTTTGAACCATGGTATCTAGTTAAAATCATGTCATCTTGACTTTACAGGGTTCTTATAAAGATATTTTTTTACATTTTTGTCTATTCATTTCCTAAGGTGACAAAATTTAAATGACTGGACACCAGCAATAGAGGAACTGCACCATGAATGGCTTCAGATCTAATCGTCTTGGTAATAGGCCTATCTCTCGTATGATCATGTTGCAATGTATAGGCTTAATGATATTGATACAGTATCAAATCAATCACTTCCCATCATTAGACCTATATTGTTAGCCTACTATTAGAAATGTATGGAACATAATATGAGAAGCTTATCGTCATTTAAGGTTTGCTAAAAATGAAAATGGTGAAAACAGACTCAGATATTGGACACGCAGTTTTGAACACAAATGACTCACCCGATATCTTAGGAACGGCTTTGTCTAGATAATATAGATTTCTAACCTTGCTAATATATGTTCAACTTAAACTTGTTTATTGCTTCATTTCATCGTACATCTGTGGACTTGAATTGCTATTGTGCTAACGATGTCTCGACGAAAAAAACCAGAAGATATTCTAAAAGCTATTTTTGATCTGTCCGAAGAAGAATATCAAAATACCAACGATGAACCGATTTTCGATGCAGATGTTGGATATCAATTTGAAGATGACGAAAGTAAGTCAAGATCTTGTAGCCTATTATTTGAATGTCAAAATTGGATTAAGTAGCATGGATCACTTTAGCTCGGATTTAAACATGGACTTAAGCTCATTTGAGTCAGTCTTACAATTGCGAATCTCAATATAGTGAGGTTCCATGATGGAAATCTTAGAACGATAGAAACGATAACAAATCTATGTAATAATCTTTGCTGTCTTGAGATTCGCGATTATGAGATGACATTTCAGCACTAACTTTCCATAATATAATATGTACTCGTACATACCTATAGCTTCAGTGGGCGTGTTCAGTTGGAGTAAGGACAGAAGAGCCATTTTCCCGCTTAATATTTTCAGTGATAACACATACACGGGAACCAAATTTGATATTAAATGCTTGGTCAATATATTTGAAGTATGCTAAATTGCATTGCAAAAGATGCCAGACCTTCCTGGGAGAGTCGTTCATCTCCCAAGGTACGTATGTTATGTCATGGAAATCCTGCTTATCATCACACTCGTAGAGGCATGCAGAACCAAGGATATGAAATGGTCTCTGCAAAGCTGTGTTTATATCGTCGTAGTACATGGAACACGGGTAGCCATCTTTTTTAATGACCTGTTATAATAATTCATATATGTTTATGATGAATTTGAATTAACAGATAATATTATTATCCCACCTACCTGTGAAAGCTGATGGTCTCCTGTAAAAAGTTTATGTACAAATTAACGGATCAACGTTCATTAGTAAATTCTTATTCCCCCCTCCCCAACCAAAGATATCAAGTATGCCCCAAACTAATTTTCTGGTCACGCCCCTGCTAGTTTACCGGTAAAGATATCAATCAAATGTTTCATTACGTTATATGTAGGTCTATAGGCCCTATTAAGTTACACTTTCCGCTGATCACCCATAGAGTGAAAATGCATGTAAATTAATGCAAGTTTGTGCGTCAGTAGTTTAGATTAGCCTACATGTAAGAGTATTAATGGTATGATTATTTTTTAAGATGACAAAAACAGTTATATGATAAAATAGTAATAAAAAATAATGAAAAAATATGATAAAATCGTTAATGACAAAAGTTAGTGACCAATGTTTCAAGTATTTCACATACTGAATTTTGTTCAAATATAGTTTGTTTAGTTCTCCTCTACGTTTTATTTATGATTAGCCAAGAAAATGCATCATTAGGCAACGCTTACTCGTCTTCATTTGTTTAATTAGACTGTCATTAAAAAAAATGTGTTCACCTGACTAGTCCTGGAAACGTCGTTACACATGGTTTATAAAATGAATGCTCGAATTGGATTATATTTCACGAAGTAGAAAACATCACCGGACTACCGTATTATAAAATATGTCACTTCAAAATAATTTCTGTTTAAAATGGTGTCTTTAATTTTAGTAAAATTTAACTACCCGAGGAAAGCCTCGAAATCAAATTTGAATATTAGCGTTCTAAGCAAGATCAAAAACCTACATGTTTCTGTCGATATTTTATCCATAAAATAGTTGTTTATGACATATAGGCTTCTTTCTGACATACGAGTATATGTATAGCCTAATCATGTTTCAAAAATAATGCATATAATCGTTCTCACATTTACTATATTTTCTATTTTTTGCTCAATTCCCTTACTTTGATGTACTTTATGATTTGTTTTCCTATCATGAAGAAAATCAGCTATGCACATCTTTCCAAGAATGTTTGAGTACCAATAATGATAGACGTGGCTGTCACACTGTTTTATTAACACATTAGTTTCCTAGTGGTCGAGATCTCGACCATTTAACATCATGTCATTTATGTCTTTAAAATCCTAATCTGTAGATTTGATTTTATTGTTTGTCGATGTCAAAATGTCTCCCATCGATGCTTAGTCTTCATTTGGTACGTTACTTAGTGCACCGAAGCTGTACTTTTCATTTAAGTGACGCTTGCAGTCAACAATGGTACATGTGTATGTTTATGTCATGCATTTCACGTGAAGCCTACTTATGCGCACATGTACATGTATGCGTACATGTACGAGTAGGTGCTACATAGATTTTATAGATCGATTGGTATAGCAACTTGTTACTTGGAAATTTTTGAAACTATAATTATCAGTTTTCTTATTAATATGTGCTTGAGGACAATGCATCAGACACAGAAAAGGTATAGGCTATATCATTGTTCCTAGTATAGTCACCCTAGTAAATATGATAGTGCGAAAAAAGTATTGATATCTTTGTTCTATACTCCACTCCAAAGACCATAAATCAAATATAATTATGATTTAAAAACTTTGAGAAATTCAGGAACTAATGGTTTAATTGCTTTGACTGAGAAACTCGTGGATATATTGTTATTAATTACATGTACATTTCGAGAGTAATTGACCCATATCTGATATGTATATACATAAATAGTATATACAGCTGTTGTTCTTTACAGGTGGGTCGATGTGCACAGACCAGCAAGGATCAGCTGAACCCGAAAGGAAACGAAGAAGAATATCAGCTATCAAGAGTACGAGCATCATCAGTGAGGCATCCGTTGCTGAAGAACGAACAGGAGGACTGATTGCTTCAGCCTCAGAACTCATTGTGACTGACACAGTGTTTGCAGATATATCATCTTCCACCATCTTTGATCGACCTCCAGTGTCTAATACTGCATCTTACATAAACGAGAACTCAGGGTCATCGCTTGAGAATTTTGAGATTCAAACATGTTCACTCTTGGCACTTCTGCAGCCAGACGATGAAACATCGTCGGAATATCAATTAACTGTCGATGATAATCATCATGATATCACTCCAGAAGAATTTCAAGTAGACGACCTTTCAATAGAAAATATTGAGAGCACTTCAGACGATCAGACGAGAAAATCGAAACGTAAAGGTTCTTTGATCAAACAAAGTCGCAATGCTGGAAACAGCTACCGATCCGAAAAATC
This sequence comes from Prostheceraeus crozeri, assembly GCA_907163375.1. Classification (NCBI taxonomy): domain Eukaryota; kingdom Metazoa; phylum Platyhelminthes; order Polycladida; family Euryleptidae; genus Prostheceraeus; species Prostheceraeus crozeri. The sequence goes on from CAJQUW010015068.1 coordinate 17,633, forward strand.
GAATGAAAAGAAACACGCTGCAAAATTAGGAGACCGTTGTTCGGTAACTAGTCGATGTAAGAACAGAGGACTTCATTGTAAAATTATTACGGAGGAGCAGCGAGTTACCATATTCAGTGCTTACTATGCACTACCTGATTTGACATCAAAGCGTAATTATCTGAATTTACATGTCCAACAAGAAGACTGTAGTAAAGCAACTTGTACACGGAGACAACACACCAATCATTATTTTTAACAGTTGATGGAAAGCGAGTAGAAGTTTGCAAAATGATGTTTCTCAATACTATGGGCATATCCGAGCGACAGGTTATAACAATGCATCAGAAGAGAGGTTCTGATGGTGTACTTTCTCCAGAAAAGCGTGGGGGTTATTTCGGTCAAAGAGCAATCGATTCCGAGCAAGAAACGGCAGATATTCTTCAGCATATTAATCGATTTCCTAAGGTAGAAGCCCACTATGTCAGAAAAGATAGCTCCAAACACTATTTGTCATCGGATCTCACAGTTCCAATAATGTATAATATGTACAAGCAAAATTGCGATACGTCTGATACTGCGTCATATAGCAAATATTATAAGATTTTCAAGATGCAGAATCTCAGTTTCTTTCGCCCGAAAAAGGATCAGTGTGGACTTTGCACTTCAGTTAGAGATAAAAAATCAAATGACATTACGGTTGAAGTAAAACAAAAAAAATGACGATCACATTGCACAAAAGCAGAAGACAAGGATGGACAAGGCTTCTAGCAAAGCAAAGGCCGAAGAGAATTTTCAGCATGTCGCTTTTGCATTTGATCTTGAGCAAGTGATTCTACTTCCTCAGTCAAAACGTTCCGAGATTTTTTACAAAAGACGTCTGAGTAATTATAACTTGACATTATACAATTTGGGAGACAAGGAATCATGGGCGTTTTTGTGGCATGAATGCCTTGCAGGTCGCGGAGCGAACGAAATTGCTTCTTGCATTTATCGCTACTTAAGACATATTGATTCAAAGAAAACAGAAAGTGTAGATGTGTTCTGTGATGGCTGTTCAGGCCAGAACAAGAATTCTATCATTCCAGCGATGATGCTTCACATGGTAGAAAATTCAATGCACATCAAGCGAATTCGTCTTGTAATTTTGGTGCCACATCATGGCCAAAATGAAAATGACACCATTCACGCATGTGTTGAACGTGCTATGAAAAGAGCAGGTGATATTTTCGTTCCATCACAACTGGTACCGTTGATCCGATGTTCACGGAAGAAGCCAATTGAAGTTATTGAAACGACAACTCAAATGATATTAGACTGGCAAAAACTAGCTCAAGATCTTCGAATTTTGCGTATTCGGACCAGTAATTCAGGAGAGCAAATTAGATGGCCCAAGATGGCTCAAATAGGTCAGAAAGAATGAGAAGATGAAGATATTCTTCAAAACTACACACTTATATAGATCTCCGACAAAATCGTCGAACTGCTTCCAATGATTTTCAAATGAGTGAATTGCCTGGTCCGTCTAGATTGTAATCACCATCTCTATCATCTGAGAAATATGCAGATCTGGTTTCCTTGTGTACCGGACCTACACCAGTTATCAATCATCCGGACTATCGGAGATTTTATACCCAACTTCAACATCAGTGACGATCGACTCTTCTTATCATTCTTGTAAATGAAATATTGAAATATTCAACGGTTGAAATATTCTGATACGATATATCGCATGCCACTATGTCATGTTTCATGGAGTTTTGTTTATGATGTTGATGTATAACAAAGTAAAACACCCGATGTATTCTATCGAAGTGTCGTATAAGTGTCGTATGCAGCGGTTAGTCTAATATAATATCTACCGAACTGTCGTATGACTTTTGGCGCTTTTTTCGTTTTAAAATGTAGTGAAATTTTAAATTCCGAGGGTAAATATGGGTAGGAGTGGTCATTAGCTGCATCCAAAAGAAAATTTGTACTCAAACAATCTGCGGTTTTTTAGAAATGAGAGATAGAAAAAGACAACATTTTCAAACGTCATTCCCCAAAAATCACACATTTTCTCATACGACGGTTCGACAGAAGACCATCGATATAACAAGTCTTCAAATTAACGGATTTTGGAGAATACGTTGTCAATATGGAAATTAGTCTTACGAAACATATGCAATAAAAAAATATTACACATGTGTGTAAATATATAATAAATATAATACAAAAGAAGGCGGCAACTGCAAAGAAAGATATCGTGGAGGACAGATCATTGGTATACTTAAAAGACATATCTTTAGATTTCAAATGATTTAATTTTTTTATGATGCCAATTAATAACTTTCAAAATTCTAGATTTATATCAAAGCTCAAACTATCGGAGCCGGAGCCGGAGCCGGAGCCTTTGTGATAAATCGGCTCCGGCTCCGACCAAAACCATCGGCTCCTTAAGGCTCCGGCTCCACAGCCCTGGTGGCGAGCATTTGCAATATCGCCGAAATGTTAGGATATCCATTACAATGGTCCAAAGCGGATATTGCTGTTTTGGGGCGATCAACTGCATGCTGCCATCTGCGCCTCCACATTAAGAATTCCATCTCAATAGCCTCTAAGGGATCGTCAAAGAGGTCGGTGTAAATTGACAAAGCACTACGCAACTCTGTCCATGCCAACTCGCCCGTATCACTCTGAAATTCCATACATGCTGGTATGAGTTTTGACAGTTTCAGGGTGCGCAATTGAGTTGGGCCAAATCGTCGATCGAGGTCTTTGATGATGCTGTTAATTGCTGGATAGAACACGCACGTGTTCGATAATAATCCTCAACGCTCATAGACGGATCACCTGCATTTGAGCGGTAGACCGATCGATGCGGTATTCGTGGCTTCTCCAGGTAACACCCAACCTCGACGACGTCGCTTCTATTTCTTCGAAGACTTTCTTGAATTCATCTTCTCACCTGAGACATCGTATTGCATCCATCATTGTAGAAACGGTGTCCATGCTTGAATTGGATCAATTCCCGTTGACTGAATCACACGAGTTGCTGGTAGCATCAGTCCTGATAACTTCTCAAGGATCAATAGTGCAACGATGAAGTCAGATTGACAAATTGAATTTCTCAGATGAAGAGTCGTTTTTCTGGCATCTGCGGATTTCCATGTCATCATGATTTCTAATGATTCAATGACAAATTCGATTAGACTTCGAAAACAAATGACCGACGTGTGACGCTCGATGAAGCGTGTGTTGCACAGGGCAGTCAACTTAGTTTTTTGCAACTTCCTTTTTCTCAGATGATGAAATACATGTTTTCAGCAGTTCAGAGCGCTTTGCACTTTGCCGGAAAGATGATGTTGTATCGTTGACTACTGCTTGAGCATGACTGATGGCTGGAACATCAATCGACTTCGATGCTGACAGATTCAGACAATGCATCGCACAATGTTGGTAGAAGGCATGTGGTACTGCATCTTCCTGAAAGCGACTGGCGGCTCCAACCCGTTCACTAGAAAGAACACTTGCACCATCGTATGACTGTCCGACGCAGGCTGATAGGTCAAGCCCAAGTTCATTTACAATTCTAAGCAAAGTTTCACCGATTCGTTTGCCATTTAGACTAATCTCATCTTTTGCCGATAATCTTTCGTCTTCTCTTATTTCTGAAATCAGATCGACTATGCCGACTAGATCCTCATAGCATTTCCAAACTCCAGATTTGTCAGGGGAGACATAGCGTATGACAACAGCAAGTTGCTCTCGTTGTTTACCGATCAGTAGTTTCGTCAGAAATAATCGCCCAAAACTTGGATGCCTTGATTCGAGAGGCGATTGACTCTTTTGCAAGGTCACCAGCAATAGTTATCAGCTCATTTAGGATGAGTGGTGACATGTATGTTGCATTGGAAGCTGCTGTCTCAGAATGTGATTGCAAAACCTGGTCTCCTCCTCTTATGCGATATCTCAGTAATGCGCGGAAGTTTCCATCGCTCTCCTCAGGCTCGATACCAGAAGCATTTACAGCACCGATTTCATTTCTGTGTCCACGAAAGGGAATGCTCTGTCGAGCAGATGTTATGATGGTATCAATGATGGGAGCAAGTATATAGCACGATTCTTTTCCACTTGCTTTCGATGGGCATTGCTTAATGACATTTGTATGTCATCCTTCCTTCGACTGAGTGTGGCTTGAAATTGAGTCTTTGCATCCAAACAATTTTGATGATAATTTGTTCTTTGATGTTTTGTAGGATCACCATCTTTGCCGGTTAGCTGGTGGAAGTCCGTAAGAGGAACCCGTACAAGTCTACCGGCCGATTGACAATGCCCAGATCTGCCACCAACCTCAGGATACGAAAGACTTAAATAGGACACATGGCACGCAAAATGCACCTTCAACATCAGGAACTTTGCTGACTGCTAACCATGGAAAACTTTCCAGGTGGCTAGGAAGCAACCGCCTAATACGTTGAACTCCTCCTTTGTTGAGCGGAGTCTTACCACCTCTTTCGGAGAAGGGATAGTCCTGTCTTGATGATGGTTTCCAGGGAGACATGAACTTATGTCTATCTTCGGCAGTCAATGTAGCATAATCCCGAACCGCGAGCCCTATGTCATTCGGTGCAAAATTGGATTCTGATTGTGGACAAGGGTTGGATTGTGATGGGATTTCAATGTCGGGGGAAGCTGTAGGCCTATCCTTCACGGGTGGTCTTCGTGAGTCTTCAGGTGTTTCGTCTTGGGATGCTGCAGGCAAATTCTTGCGAACAAAATACTCCGCAATCGTTCGCTGCTTCTTTGCTGGCGGTTCTTCAGACATCCTGAAATTAGAAAAGTAGGTATCATTTCTTTTTCAAAAACAAAATTTGTTTATTTTGCGATTAAAAAGGCACAGTTTATCAGTACTGATAAATATTGATACTAGTACAACGATACTGCACGATTATTTTCTGCAGTAATGAAAAAGGAAATAGCATATAAGTTAGATCTGACATCTAATCAGTATAAGAAACAATGGCCCAATGACTACAGCGTCTGTCTCATGCACTCATTTCGTCGGTTCTAATCCACGGCATTAGTTTTTCCCTTTTAACATAAAATTATTCGTATTCTGTCTTAAGATCCAACATGTCAAAATACTTAGCTGTTGATTTGGTTTAAAACGATGGAAATTATTTGATTCAGCCTAGTCATAGCGCAAGCTGGTATCTATTTCCTTAACTACAATTATTTTATAAATTTAAAATGCATACGTAAGCTTACATATAAACTCAAAGTAGTAGCCTATAGCTCAATTCCCACTTACTCTTTCCCTGTGTATTGCTTATGAATATCGTAGGTTAATGAAATGAGCTACATGTACCTCTACGGAAGGTATGTGCACGTGACTTACTAGCATATTTATCCAATAGACTTCATCGATGACATGTGGGCAGCTGAGAAATTAATTCGACTCCATATGTGAAAATCGAAACTGATTTCAAGGAAGGCGATTCTAAACAAAATAAAGCAAGGGTAAACTACATGTACGTACATGTAGAGCTTTCAGTGAGAGTGCCTAGCTCCCTACTGGGGAAGTCTTTATCGAATCTCTAATATCGTCAGCGAAAAGTGAAACATTGTTTTCCCTATCATACTTCTACGGGAATAGATGCATGACGGTCATGATCGATCGCAAAAATGTGCGCGGTTAGCGTAGCAGAGTAGATAGTCCGGCGTGCGTAGGATCCATAAATTTCTACTGAGCTCAGTACGGTATTTGTTAAGCTTTAAGTGCTGGCGATCGTTGGATTCGAACCACTGACCTTTAGGCTGTCATTGCCTACCTATGAGATTTGAGGTAGACTGGGCTAGGCCGTACATACTTTCACGAGTAAACTTACATCAAAATTGCTTAATGTATCCGAACAAAATCCATTTTTCTGACAGGCATTGGCGCCACTGAATGACTGAATGGTCATGACCTCGTGTGATAGGCCCTACACAACATGCTTTCTGATCAATATTGACCCGTAGGCCTATACGGTCAACATAATTCGCAATGAGGTCATTTTTATAACTATCATAAGTTAATTGTTAGCAGGCCTTAAGTAGACCTACATGTACATGCTCATGTTACACAGGCATATAGGCCTACAAGGTACCGTATTCAAAGTAACCCATAACATGTGAAGTATGCTTTCTGATAAAAATTTGAGTTACAGAATTCATAACTGCAGTCAGAGTTCCGCCAATGACAATAGTGAGCGCAAAACATGAATGGCATGTACAAGGAAGGCATGCATACATGCTGTACATGTGCTTCTACACTTTCACCCTCTACATTTACATGTATCTGTGAGAGAATATGCACTTTTTGTGGCAACTCCCTTACTACTGGCAAAATAGTTTAGGGGGCCTAGGCCACCTAGGCCCCCCTAGATACGCGTATGATCCTTATATCAATAAGAATTTGGCAAAAATTTTCGCGATTCTATCAGCTATTTCGTTTCCTGCTACTTTTAGTGGGTCGACTACCAAAACATCATGTCCTGGTGCTCGCTGATTTTTCATTGAACGTACGGCGCAATTGTTGTGACCGTCGTGTGCGCTGGTTGTGAATTGCTCTCGCTCTCGTCACTTGGGTGGGTTTTGGTCATTTGGATGGTTTGTGGACGATTTTCGGTGAATTTTTGTATCGATGGGATCGCCCGATCATTTCCTGTTTCTCTGTGTTGCGACTTTTGGTGCCTGTTGAGCCGTTTGGGGGCATTTTCTGAATTTCTGTTGCTGCTGGTTTTCCTTGGTGATGTTCGCTCATCGGCGGTAGAGTTTCACGGTCTTGTGTTGATGGAATTCCACAATTTGCTACTGGTCTATTTGTAGCACCTGACTTTGCCCGCCTGTGCAACGCATAACGCCGGCGTGACGAGTGTCACTTGTATTAATCAGCTGATTTTCAATATTGTGAATATCGACCCCTTATCACAACTTTTTTCGGACTTCAATTGGTTTGACCAACAATTACAACTGAGCTGGACTATTGTTGGAGTAGCTAAGAGGCTATATCTTGCTTGACTTGGGACTTGATACTGGTTGGCTCAAAGCCTGCTCTTCAAAGTTTTCCCCTGACAATTTTTCATTATCTCCATCAGATTTGTGCGATGCCTTCTCCGTCGTCAAAGAGATCCACAAGAACCAATTCACAGCAATCGTACTTGTCACTGGATGGTATTAAAGGCATTATTGATTCATCCCTGAATTCAGTGAAATGTGAGATAATTGCTTCACTTCGTGAAGAGATTTTGTAATTAAGAGACACGTTGACCTTGACCACACGTGTAGATCATCTGGAGAAAGAATAACGACCTTCAAGTCCATCTTCAGGCATTGAAGAACTCCGTCTGAAGTGGTGAAGTGGTTAGCCCGTCTTATCAGAATGATTTGAGTTCATCACTAATATCCGAATTAGAGCAAAGACAACATTATCGACGTCAGAGGTATGTCTGAGATCATGACTGGAGCTGTCGACGATCGTAAAAGCAGCCATAAAAATGCAGTAGTCGAAATCTTTGAGTTAACGGGCTTGAGAGGTTATACGAGATTCGTAATGATGAGACTTGGTAGCCTGCGAACTGATAGTAACCCAAGCAACACAAAACGTGTAGGGAACGTGGCCGCCACGTTCCGAACGTGTCCGAACGTGGCCGGGGATTCATCACGTGTTGACAACGTGTGTGACACGTTGTCAAAACACACAATTTTTGGTGAATTCGCAACACGTCTCGCACGTGTCGTGCACTTGCTATTAACACAATTTTTTAAGAAAGTGCCCAGCAAACATATGACGTCATTGTGTCGTCCTATATTGATGCCACCATGAGACGTCTATGACCAGAGCGGGATGTCAGTGACCAAGCATGCCGGCACGTAAAAGGGGCAGCATGGGCAAGGATAAAAAAGGGCATTTTGCATATGCACACCCATACACAAGAAATTGGACTATTTTATACGCCTTTATTTATTTAAATTATATAACCATAGGCCAGGAAGTACTTACTACAGTCCGTTTCATAAAAAGTGGATCATCCTAAAATTTGACTAAATAAAACATAAGTATGATACAGAAAGCATTTTTCATGTTATTTCATGTCCCTAATATATTTAAATGTCCTTATATAATCTGATAAGCTATGATACAGTAACGGTTCTAAAGAAGCTAATATTTTGAGGCCCTACCCTTATTGTCAATGACATTACCAATTCGTCTAGGCATTGATTCGATGATATCGTTGATTTTTGACTGATCTAACTTTCTCCACTCTCTTTTTAACAGTGACGTAAGTTGTGATACGCCATCTGTAGGTAGCAGTGAACGACAAACGTTACGTTTTAGAATACTCCATACATTTTCTATGGGATTCAGATCAGGAGAACGAGCTGGCCAAGATAATGTCCTAAGCCCTAATTGAGACTTGCATAAGTTAACTCTACTACTCCTGTGACACGTAACATTATCATCCATAAATAACCAAGTCGATGGATCACCAAGTTGATCTGTCATTTGGCCAATGTTCATTCGTAAAACATTCACATAGCGTTCAGAATTCATGGTTCCTTGCTGTATGTGAAGTTCAGGGCGGCCATTGGTCCAAATGCCAGCTGACACTTTGCCTTTTGTGAATGCGATCTCGTTATTGTTCATTTGTGCTTTGTATTGTTTTCAACCGGTGAGAGATAGATTTCTAGCTGAAAGCAATCAGGAGTGCTGCCAACACCACCGCAACGAAGTCAGGAAAACTATGGAACATGAAGTCCAGTTAATCACATGTAGCAGCTACATTATTGTTGATGAATAATGGTGCTATACTGGCTCTGATTGACCGATTTTCTTTATTTTTGTTTTGCTTGATAGCTTTTGGCTTGTAGAACAACATATTACATAACAAAGGAAACAAATGTAATTTTATAAGAGTGAGGTATGATTTTGTGTAACATTGCTAAATGAAGATCAAATTATCTACTACTTTTTTATCTATAACAGGAAAACAACTCAATATTCATGCTTGAAATTTCCAACAATGATATTAGTAAGCACAACTGACATATCTTCCAAATTTCAGAGAAATTCGTTCAAGTTTGGCGGAGTTAGACAAAGTTGAAGTTAAGGCGATGTTTAAGGGTGATCCAGTTTTTATGAAACAATCTGTAGTTTCCCTGCCGAGCGAATCGCGCGGATTTCCATACTAGGCGTGGTGTAGAACGTTGTGGATCGAGCTTGATTTCATTACATCGGAGCATGATAATCATCGCTTTGCAATAACAAGTAGCTGCGGTAGGAATAGTTTCCGTAGTCCATAGGATTGCATGTTCGCATCGGTATTGGCACCTTTATTTGTATCTCAAGTATGGGAACTTTTATTTGAAAATTTTGACTTTATATGTGATTTTTGAATTACTTTTCTTCTGCTTAAATGAATACGGAGTTCAAATGATCTTATATAGAGGTTTCTTTTAACAAATGCATAAACATAATGCCATGATTTAACAATATTATAAGTAGGTTATATTCCGATGAAATAACGTGTGAAAATATGAGGCTTATAGAATAAGGAGAAGTTAAAAATATGACAATGTGATATAACCGAAATCGAATCATATATTGTAGGTTCTATATACACTTTTACATACAGTGACTGAAACTTGATATTCTTAATGTGTACTTAACTGTAAGGTTATTATTATTCACGACACCGGTATCCAGCTTTGATACGGAAAATATTCAAAAATAAAATATTTGATCAAATCATTATGATCTATTTATGTACAAAATATCAAACAATATAATCTAAACCTCTGTGATAACTCTACTGATATAAACAAGAAAAACAAGAGCCAGATCAGAAATGTCCAAAGTATGAGAGTCTCTTTTCATTGAATTTGATGAATTCATCAGTAACGGTGTGGATATTAACATCGTCCATGTAATCCTTATGCAATACTGCAAACAATATATTGTTAAGGTGGTTTGGTCCAGTCTTGGCTCTGGTCCATGTTTTCAGGCGTCGCATTGCGCTGAAACTTCTTTCCGCTGTCGCTGAGCTCATGAGTACTGTGCAATAATATTTCAGCAAGTCGTGGGTAATTTTGCAAGCTTTTTTCGTCATTGGCATTGCGTTAAATATATCACAAATTGTTGATATCTTTGTAACCGTCTTTATTCTTGGTTTGATCTGTTCATTTCGAATTTTGAGGAGACTGGAAAACCCTTTAGTTCTTCTTCAAATTCTGCTTTGCGAGATTGTTGAAGCTTCATTACTCTGGACTCAATTGGAAATATTTTGTCAAATGATTCCTTCTCGAGTTTGCCATTTACAGAGTCTATCAGGGCTATTTCAATATCTTCTAATATTTTCATATCATTTTGGGAGAATCTTCTCTGCATCGCTCCGTCGATCAAATTGATCAAATCAAAATACTTCTGTGAAAAAGATTGGAACGTATCCGGTGTATCAACATCAGGCAGGTCTGTCATTTCGGACAATATTTCTGGCAGTTTTCTTTTTCTCTTTTCCTTTCTCTCCATGATGCTATCTGTCATTTCGTCCCCTAATTCTGCTTGTAGCTTTTCTGCATGACTCCATATCTTACTAGCTTCGTCATTGCAGCACATTTCTTTGAATCGTTGCTTCGCAAGGTTGATTCGCAAATTCGCTTCTTGAGCACTAACATCAGATCTTTGAGTAGTCCTGGAAATATTCTCCATTATACAGATCACGTCGTATGAGCACTTAATGCTAGCGATCAAAAAGGTGTCCCTCAATTGATTCACTATTCCTTTCGACTTTTCGCGAGTCTCCCAACTGTATGACATTACATATTTTGTAAATGTGACCGCAGACCCACGCCTTGTGAAAAAGTCAGCATTGTTTCTATTTGCCCATCCTCTATAAATTGCACAGGGGCAAATTGCAGATGTCAAAATGCAAGACACAGTAGAATAACTTGGCCGCCGCGCAAAAAGGCAACATAGAAACACGTGCCCACCTTGTACTCTTAAAAAAGGCAACATATGTACATTCATAACTTATGCCGACCATGTAAAAAGGCAAAATAGATCAATTTGCCCACCCTACAAAACGGCAATCATGTTGATCAACTTGCCCACTCTGTCAACCAAAAGGCGACACATATTAACTTGTCCATCCTGTCTAAAGGAAACATCCTAATTGAAGTCACTTACATCGTACTTGAAGAAAGGGCAATATACGAGCGTAATATAGGTAATTAAACAAATTTGCCCATCCCGTGAAAAGACAATTTTCCCCTCCTCTAAAAAGGCAGCATTGCCCACCCTGCCCACCCTGTGAAAAGGGCAGCATGGGCTTTGCCCACCCTGCCCACCCCGTGCCGGCATGCTTGTCAGTGACATCCGCCCATGTACATCCGTGTGACCAAACACATGATCAACGAGCCACAAACTGCGATGAATTAAGAAATTATGACGTTCCCGCTATGATGACTCATTTCCACTTTAATTGCACTAAATGTGAGACTAACTTTTTTCATTTCCAATCTCTTTTATCTCGCTCATTCCATCACTTTGTCTCTCTCCTCGCTTCTCTTGATACTTTTTCTCTGTCATTCTCTTCTGTTTTCCTCCTCTTCTCTTTCTCCTCATTTTTCTTCTCTCTCAGTATTTCTCTTATTTTCTTTCTCTCTCTCTCTCCCTCTTGATTTCTCCTCATTTTCTTCCTTCTCTTCTTTTCTCCTCATTTCTCACCTCTATCTTCCTCTTATTCTTCTCTTTCTTCATCACTCCTTTTTCTACTTCTATTTCTTATTCCTTGATAAATTCTCTTCAATTCTCATCTTTATCTTCCTCCTTCATTTCTTTTCTCGCCTCACGTCTCTGAATCTAGCTTTCCTTCATCTCTCTCTCATGATTTGTTTTTGAATTAATGTTTATCTTCGAAAGTAAGATAAAATAAAAATTCATCATTAATTTCTACCCATGCATCTCTTATATACTTGGCATTTGAAGAATCACAATTTTGCGACTGCATTTGGAATACATTATAATACGCATTTTGATATTATCATACAATAAGGCTTTTCTACGGCTGTGCAAAATTTAATGCAAGGACTGAGTCGTCTTTCGATGGTTTACGCAGCGTGAAGATAAAGCGGTCATTGTATGCCCATCGCATTTCATTTCCGAATAGAGGAGAACTGCGCACAGATTATTTCCCCACTACCCAAAGAGGTATGATAGTCTATTATTAGTTAGTCTAGAGAGCCGACAAGCGTGCGAATCAGTTAGGAAAAAGTGACGCACGACGGCGTCATCAATAAGGGGGCAAGAAACACAATAAGAACATCAGCAGTCGAGCATCAGCAGAGTTGTCGGTACGCGATACAAGCAAGCTATAGTTAACGACTTCCATCCAAAGAGGTTTGATAGTCTATTATTAGTTAGGGGCCATCCATAAAGGACGTCCGCAGAGGGGGGGGAGGGGGGTCAGTCAAATGCGGACAGTTGCGGACGGGGAGAGGGGGGAGGGGGCAAGAAAAAGCGGACGTCCGCTTATTCACAAGTTAAATCACTTTTTTGTTGACACATTTTTGACACAAAAAATCTCATCTTTTTGTTGACAAATTCTGATGAAAATTGATTAATGAAATTAAGATAAGTAATACATGTAAAACGGTGGACTATAAGAGAAATTAGTACATCAAATCGTTGACTAGTTTATAAAATCGTATAGATCAATAAGTGTGCTGTCATGTAGTATATAGTATTCAAACGGGTGTTTGGCTTTTCTGTTATTAAGCTTTATAGTGTATGTTACTAGAGTGTAGGTTGTGAAGGTGTTTAATCTGTCTTTTAAGAATGTAAAATTTAAAAATTTGAAGATTGAGCAAGAAAATCGGTTGAAATTATTCTGTGGCTGACGTAGGATCATCACAAATCTGACAGGCTCTGTTATGACATGTACGTCTATCAAGAAATAAGCTAATAAATTATGTAGGTCACAGACATATAGGCCTATGCACCAAAACGAAAAATAAGATGCAAACAAGGCTAAGATGCAACGAGACTAAATACCTAAGTGATAGTAACTCAGTTTCATAGCTAATACTGAAGGCCTATAAATGCGGACGTCCGGGGGGAGGGGGGTCAAAAATAGTCAACTTTCTGCGGACGTCCTTTATGGATGGCCCCTTAGTCTAGAGAGCGGACGCTGCACTGAGAAAGTGACGCACAGTGGAAGCTCGGTTTTCCCTAATAAGGGGGCAAGAGCCATAGAGGTAGAGTTTAGTAGAGTGCTGAGTAACCGGCACGCGTGCGTGTTTTCCCTATTCGTCTGCGATCCGATTCTTATCGACGCTGTATGGCAAGAAGCGACATCGGCCATACAGCCACAATCACATCAATCTCCATCAGAGATGGTGATATCGTGCAGTGCATACAACTGTGTTAACAGGAAAACAAAGGAGTCAACAATATCATTTCATCGTTTTCCGAATGATACAAGTAGATATGAGCAATGGGTCATCGCGACGCGTCGGAGAGATTGGCGACCTACAAAATATTCCTTTTTGTGGTGGCGAGCATTTTACACTTAATGATTTCCATCCTCCTGATTCGGCGAATCGACGATTATTAAAATCTGATGCCGTGCCAAGTATATTTGACTTTCCTGAACACCTCAAACCTCCAACAGCGAAAAAGCGCCGACTTCTTCATTATGATATTGATCCATCATCGAGTGAGACAGTTACTTGTGCAAGTTGTGACACAAAAGATGAATATATAGCTAAGCTTCGAAAAAAGATTCAATTACTTCAGAGAGAGAAGAAAAACACGAAATTGCGATTAAAGCGAAGAAACGTTAAAGTAAAGAAAGTCAGTGATCCTCTCAATAATATGATAAAGAATAATCAAGTAAGTCGTGATGGAAGCTACCGTCATCGTCTTGCTGAAGTGGAACAAACTTATCATTGATTCAAAATGAAATCAAAAATATTCGACGTCAGCCGAAAGGCTATCGCTATACTTCTGATATTATGAGTTTTGCTGTGACAGTTAATTTTTATTCGCCTGCGGCTTATAATTTCATTCGAAAGGTACTTTGTTTACCTCATCCGTCCACGTTACGTGCTCTATCTTCGTCCATAAATTGTGAGCCTGGTAGTTTATCTGAAGTTTTTACTCACATTAAGAATCTTGTGGAAACTGATGCCGACTTCAGAGATATGGTTATCATGGTTGATGAAATGAGCATTAGAAAAGAAACCGTTTGGAACCCGTCATCTCATTCTTTCACGGGGTTCGTTGATTTTGGAGGAGGAGAACTATCTGATGTGCTGGCATCCAAAGCGCTTGTGGTAATGGCCGTGAGTTTACGAAAGCGCTTCAAAATGCCGATTGCTTATTATCTTACTCAAGGCGCAAGTGGTAAACAGCTGCAACAAGTGCTTTTTGATTGCATTAAGAGACTCACCGAGATTGGTTGTCGTGTTTTGGCATGTGTTTGTGATGGTGCATCAAAGAATCAGACTGCTGCCAAATGGATGGGTGTAGCTGTTGATGGCTTCAATCTCATACATCATTTTTCCTTACCCGGACAGACCGACTGATAAAGTATATTGGATTTATGATATCTGTCACATGTTGAAGTTGATTAGAAACATATTGGGTGATTTCAAAGTGATATACGAAATTGATGATAATGGACAGCGCCAATCTATCAAGTGGTTTTATATAGAACAGTTATACAAATTACAGTCAAATGACACGCTCTTCCTGGCAAACAAATTTAGAGCCAAACATATCCACTGTCATTCCGTTAAGATGCATGTCGCGACCGCTGCTCAGACATTGAGTTCCTCAACAGCAGACGCAATTGATTTCTTACGGGAAGATGAAAAATTGCCAGCGTTTACTGGAAGTGAGGCTACCACGAACTTCATTCGTAGAATCGATCGCTTGTTCGATATCCTTAATTCCAGAAATCCTTATTCTAAAGGACAAAAAGCACCTCTTTCATTAAACAATAAAGAGAGATGGCATCCATTCTTGCCAGAAATGATTCTGTATCTTTCAAAACTTGAAGGTCCAAACCTTGTTCCTCTCATTCAGTCTCGTAGAAAGACTGCCATCATCGGTCTTGTGACCAGCATATTATCTGTTTGTGACATCGCTGAATCATTATTGAACGATGGACTACAGTATATGTTGACTTACAGGTGCAGTCAAGACAATTTAGAACTGTTATTCTCAAGGATACGAAGAAAAGGAGGATGGAATAACACTCCAAGTTCTGTTCAATTTAAAGCTGCCATTCGCTCGCTTGTTTTAAAAAACTCAGTCGAATCTTCTATTAGTAGTAACTGCCGAGGCTTTGCAGATAATTCAAATGAATCGCATCTTGAGATCAGAAAAATCTCTTTGAAAGATAATAGACCAAGTGAAGCTATCGATTGGGATATTGCTTTCTGAAAAAATATTCTCCTGATTTTTTATTGAACAGTGAGTGACCTTTTAGAATGGAAACAAAATGTATTACATTACGTCTCTGGTTATATTTCTAGAAAATTTCGTACTACTATCCAATGTGAAGACTGTAGTGCCAGTCTTGAATCTCAAACTGACGTTTTCCAAGCCTCTTCATCTCTTCTTCGTCGTAAAGACCGTGGTGGTCTTGTTTATCCTTCTCAAGGCGTCTTCAAAGTCATAACAGCCACTGAAAAGACACTGCGTTACGCTATTCCTGGCTTCTCAAGTGGACAAGTTTTGCAATCATTAAAGTTTATTGATTTGAAGGTCGAAACTATCGTCATTACATCTCTCAGTGACAAAATTAAATCAGATATTTTATTTCCTGATCTCAATAACCATATCTTAGATCAGGAAATCAATGAGAAACCACGTGTTGAAACTCGTACGGATGATTATATCGGCTTACGTTCGACTGAGATTTTTCCACTATGCGAAGTCATACAAGGATTCAACTATTTTGAAAAATCGACCGTCTAAAAGAAAGGTGCTGAATAAGACAGTTCTTTTCCGAAACATTTGAATCATATGATTTTGTTAAGATAAAGCAACTTGCAAAAGACGGCAAAAACTTTTCATTTGAAATCGTCAACTTATATGTGAGTAAGATGATCCTGGGTAAGATACACTGATCCACGAAATTTTTATGATATTTGAGATAAAAAATAAAATAATATATATACAAGATATCGTCTGCGGATAAGATTAACGTATTCGTAATTATGAAAAAATATTACATTATCCATATAGGCCTGAAAATGAACTTATACTTGAATTAGTGATTCTGATATTCATTTATATAGTTATTACTTTTAACTTTAATTGAATTTGCGATAGTAAATAAAATAGGAAAATACACATTGGTTATTGCTATTCAAGATCGACATATTTTAGGAACGCGAGGGAAACACTCGTACAACATTTCTTTAGTCAGTCATCTCATACACTACGCAGTGGTGCGTTCCTCGCGCTTCTTGCCATACAGCTAACTTCATAATCGGCTCGCAGTGAAAAAGGCAAGTCAGCACTCTACTAAACTAGCAATCGTCGACTGAAAGAACCTTATTATTAAAGAACAGTGGAGCAGATGTCAGCAAATACTTGGTTGGCTGTCAGATGTTTGATAAATGTACGTAGCCTACCACAAATTTCACTTCAATTACGAGTAGCTCTATCGAATGTAGAATGTCTACGACAATTAGGCCTAATTACCGTATTCATTTTCATACAATAAACTTGAATAATGTCAAATTCTTATTTTGAAACATGAAAGTAGTAGTAAAACGGCGAACACCCAAACTGCGCCCACCCGTGTCAGACTAGGGCGGCCGACCTAGTCCGACACCTAGTTGCTTCGAGTCCGACTCCCCCCCTCTGGAACGACAGAGGTTGGAGTTGCCAGAGGTTGTTCGTGGTGCGCTCTCCAAGCTGGCGTGGTGTGCTGGCTAGGCTGGCGTGGTGTGCCGGCCAGGTTGGAATTTCGGTGCCAGACCACTCCCATCGTGTTTCTCGTCAAAAGTTCGGTTAACAACATTTTTTCACCTCCCCCCTCCGGAGAGGTGGCTTGCCGTGATCGGACTAGGTCGTGCCTTATATCAATCGAAAGTTAAGAGTGAGACAAATTGAATGGCGGTGGTCCCATCTCAATCGGTTCAGCCGTTCAAAAGTTAGAGCCATTTCATGATTTTAGGTCAGACCTCGGATTTCACGAAAAAATCCTAAGTGTCAGAGTGACTTTGTATGGGAAAAATTAAAATTAAAAATTTTTCCAAAGTGTCGAATTTCGACCTGGGACCTTTACCAAAACATTTTCATCAAATTTCTCCAACCCCCCCCCCGGGGGTATCAGTGAAAAGTGATGAAAAAAGTTTTGGTAAGGGTCCCAGATTGAAATCCGGAAGTTTAGAATTTTTCAAAATTTTCACCACACTGGAGCTCCCACACTTAGGAATCTTTTCACTTGTGGCATGTTACATGGCTGAGCCACCCACTTCCCGTGGTCACATGAGAATGATTTAGGTGTCATATGATAGAGCATGATAAGACGAATCGTTTGCAACAAACCGCATGTCGCTACGATCAATACTTTCGGAGATAGAGCCATTTTAAGTTTTCTTCTCTGACTATATAAGGCGCTGCAGCCTAAGTTCTCATCACTTCATCGAAAGACGAGGTAAGCGACGGTCGTCGCTCTGAGCTCCCGATATCGGGATTTCACATGACTTTATCTTTTGAAGTAGGCAAGCTATCTTCTTACTTCAAAGTTTGTGTGATAGAGTTTGATTATGTCTTTACTATTGATAAAAAATTTTTAAAAGTAGTATGAGTAGTAAAAATGCGGAATTTTTTAAAAATTCTTAATTTTCAGTTTTTTTCAAAGTTTTAACATGTAGACTAAGGTTTTCAAGTATGCTGAGTTCAAATCTGCTATCAGATTTGAAATTTAACTAAGTCTAAGGCAGCTTTGAGGGGTTAGATCCCAGCTACTGATCACTAACTTTGGCTCGGCGTTCCTGTTACCACTTCGGGGCAGTGACAATGATGCTCGACGCTGCTGCTCCCACATCGGGGCAGTGACATCGATGTCTTAAGCTGTAAACAGCAAGTATCCAGGGAAGATGTTACACTTCCCTAGTGATCAGTACAAGGCCTTCGGGCTGTCGACGGGGTCGAGTGCTACTCACTTCACTCAAATCTATAATTCCTCACTAAGTGTCATGCTTTAGGGCCGTGTACTACATGATTCAAAACTTATACAAATTTCATTATCTTACAGCTAATCATGACAAGCGACAGGAATAGAAAATTCCATGTAAAAAAGTGTGTGTGCGGTCGGATCAACCGCCGAGACGAAATTAAGAATCATATTAAGAAGGCAGGGACCGGCCACATGGTTATCCTGAGTAAGGTTGCCTGTGTGAAGTGCAGGGTGTTGTCGGTTGTTGGGCAGGAGGCCGAGTTCTATGCGAGGCATGGTGGGTGTACAGGAGGGTTGGTGAACGATTTGAGATTTGTGGAGGTGATGAATGCTGAGAAGGAGCGAATGTTGAGGAAAGAGAGAGAGGGCAAGAAACCTGAGGCCGAGAATGTTGTTGAGAATGCTGGTGGGAATGCTGTGGAGAATGCTGTGGAGAATGAGGTAGAGAATGCTGTGGCTGGTTTGAAGGCCGAGATGCGGCGGAAGAGAGTGTTTGAGAGTGATGATGAGGATGATGTGGATTTGGATAGGGAGCGAGTGAGGAAGATAAGCTCTTCGGACTCGGAGGTGTCCGAGCACGTGATCGTGGACCCCCGCAGAGCTCATCTTCCCAATAGTGAAGAGTGGTGGGTTACGTAAGCAGTCGGCGCGGTGGGATGAGGATATGGAGAAGAAGCATGTGTCGCAGCAAGCGGCACATGCTTTGTTGCTTGATCGCTATGAAAGTTTGAAGAAGGTGAATGAGAGAGTGTTGGACGAGTTGAGTGAGCTAAAATGAAAGAGGTGCGATGTAAGGAGGTGGCAGATGAGAATATCTGTATAAGGCGTATTGTGAAAGAGTTGAAGGAGAATGTGCGAGTGTTGGAAGACGAGAATGATGAGCGAGAGAAGAAGACGAGTGCGGCAGAGAGGGGAATGAGAGAGGCAGAGTCGAAGTATGAGGATTTGCTGAAGGAGATGACTGTATTGAGAGCGAGAAATGCTGAGTTGGAGAGGAGTGTGAGTAGGCAGGGTGATGAGATAGAGTCGTTTGCGAAGTTGGAGCGCATGAGGAATGAATTGAATCGCTTGAATGAGGACAGAATGTTTGAATTTCACATCCCTATTCGGGATAACCATCTGGACGGTCGAGTCCTCGTCAACCAAAATCTGGAGGAGCATCATTTGCTACAATGGGCTTCCAAATAAAAAATGTCTACACGCCACACTCTGTATGCGCGGGCAACTCAATGAATTTTCAGTTAGGAAGCCCGCGAGACTACCCAAGGATGGCTAACTTGGTAAGTGAAAAGCAAATAAGATAGTATATCCTAGTCTAATACATATCATTTTCATTGCAGATCTTTTCCCTGCCTTCACCGTCCCATCACTTCACTCCCGAAAACGAACCAACGGCTCTGATAAGGGCCACCAAGGGGCAAGACATAATAGAACCTCCACGCGGTTTGCCCTGGGCAGTCTTCAGACTGGCGAATACTATCATTAAGTTGAATCTGCTATCAGTCAACTTGAAGGTTTCAAATGAAGTTCGGTGTAATACTTCCTTTCGACGGGCGTTCCTGTAAAGGGCGGCGGTGAAACCCGTAGCTATGTATACCGCAAGGGACATTCGGCAATGGTCAATCTTGTTAAACCTCTCGGCGTCATGTTTGCAAGTGATTGCCTCTGTCTCAACGTAGTATGCATTCGCGCCAGGGCGACATTTAGCCAACTGTCGAAGGTTGCCTAAAACTTTCCATTGCATACGTTATGAGAACCATGAGTTCTACCTGTCTCTATCAATGAGACGAATTGATGAATGGAATGAAATGGGAGGACACTCACGCGCCACACGCAACATAACACACTTCTCTCTTCCGTAGTCTAACAAGCTCTTTACACATGGATCGCAGTCGATTGCTATCCCAGAATCATGTAAGCTATCTTAATTTATTTGACACTATTTTATCTACCATCATCGTCCATATGAAATGTTTTTAGATTTACAAGTTAGACTAAGCGTGCTACTATTTCCAAATGAAAAAGTATACATGGTTAAATCATCCACTTAAGCCCCATTCAAGTAAGTCAGTATGAAAGCAAAGATAATACGAAATAAAACATTTATTATGGCATGTATTTCAAAAGGTCTTCATCGTCAATATCGTCCCAGAGTCTGACATCACACAGATCACAAAAACAGTTCATCCTGCTTCAACCGCTCTTCTACCGCGAGCCTCACTTTATCGATGATATTCCCACTCCGCCATAGTTCGTGCTGGGAATTAGGGGTGTACCATTCCCATAATTGATGTAAGAATTTGGTGCTGGTGATCTCCATCACAATCATCAGTACCATACTGCAGATACTTCCACCTCACGCTGTTAAGTTCAGGGCACTCCTCACATACACTCTCCTCTTCGTCGTCCGCTGGTAATGTCAACTTTCTAATGTTGTCGAGTCGGTACACCTTCCTCTACCTTCCCCTTCGTTGGAGCGTTTGGTGCAACGAGCCGTCTTTGTGAGATGAGCATGGAGAAGATAACTCCAATGTAGTATTCGGTGTTTTTTGGAGGGCTTGTCATGTTGACTGTAGATAATAACTTTGAAATGATTCCTAATTCTTAAGTAATAAACAAGCAACCAATCAGAATGAACAGCCAATGAAATGATGAAGTATAAGACGTATAAGTGAACGGTTGTCTAGCGAATTCTGTCATTATTTGAGCGTACAAGTGAAACTGCTCTCTATTGGAATTCCAAATTTGAGACGCATTATTTGAGTGAAGTCTCTATCTTGTTGAAGTATCAACCTTAAACATAATTTTCCCTTGAAATGGTAAGTTGAAGATTTCCTCTCTCATTCTCCCTCAAACGTGTGGCTAATAGCATCTTCCTCAATTTCAGGCATCAACTAACTTCACCAAAGCCCTCCCTTCTCGAGGAAAGTTTAGAGCTGTTGAGTGAAGGTAGGTTGTAACAATACACAAAGACTTTAACAGAGATGATAGAATGATTTCTCTTTCAGGTGATACCAATCCCATCTCGAGCGAGTCGGATAACAACAGCAGACTCCATGTCAACATTGTCGCGGAATGCATTGATCGGGAATGTGCTGACTGTGGGACAACATCTTCACGAGGAAGCGCAATCTCATCACCAACACATATCAAGCGAGGTGTTTGTGACCCAAGTACAGCATCAATCTCCGAAGGTGGGGATGATTCTGTTAACGATGGTCTCCTTTTCTTGCGATTTATGCATTCAGTCTTTTGAGTCACGTTTTGAACTATCTTCACATAGACTTCGACATACTCACAGTGACGATAGTTATACTAACAGCACCTCCTCTATCCGACTCTCTGAAGTGTCGATAAATAATTTAGTGAGGAACTACCCAGATGATATCCTCAGAAACCATTACCATTACTTGACTTTTGTGAAGAATGGTTTCATCATAAATTCATCTTTGATTGGTGCTCTCTTCAACAATTTAGTCAATTTTAGAATGAAGGCGCTCATCTATCTCATAAATAAAATTTGCAAAAATCGACCACCAATTAGCTGGTCTAATAGTAGAGAGGTTGGAGTTTTCACATACCCCTCCTCTCCTGCAACCGAAGTTGTAGACTGCGAAGTCTTGGATAAAATTTTCATATCCAAGGGTTAAAATTAAACATAGATAAATTTAACGAGCGTGATAGT
>CAJQUW010015069.1:0-29171 GCA_907163375.1 Prostheceraeus crozeri
TCCGAAACACTAACGTTTATGAGGGATTTAGTATCTTTCACATGTGATGCACTCATGTTGTAAACCATTGGTAATTTAGATAAGCAAAAGAGGGTAAAGTTTAGTTTGACGACGGGATGATAGAAAATGAGATTCAAACATCGTTCTCGACTATTCCATATGAAGCGTCTTTATCATGAATGAAATCACGTAAAATGTATTCTTTTTTTTCCTCAGCCAACAGAAATAGGAAGAATCAAATCACTTTGAAATGTAAAGGTGCTGTTCATGTTTATCAAGTGTCATTGTTGGTGTTTCCTAATACAATCGTATGCGCAGCAGCAAAAGCAAAACACAGTTTGTTTAGCATTTGAAAAACCAAAGAAGTTTTTTTCAAATTTTTACATCAATTGACATTGAATGTCATCAACCCAGTCCTCAGAACAACGCAGTTGATTTTCAATTGAAAACGAAATGTGTTGTGTCTTTACATCATATTACTTTTCATCACCATGCTTCAACTTCTGTTTGTATATAAGGATTTACTACATGAATGAAGCTTTCAACTGTATGATATAGACGCGGCCATTATATTGATAGCAACTTTAGATTCTTCATAAGACCTGTAAATTTTCTTGATACGATCGCCATAAGATGTCCACCCATACCATTCATCATTAACTGAATCACTTTTAGTGTGATATATCATGAGAACCTAAACACCACAACCGCTTCCAATAATAGGTGTATAATGCCTTACAAAATGAGACGCAAGGTTGGAGAGAAATAAAACTGTAAGTTTGTCATTATATTTCTCGAATAACCAACTTAATTTTTGTTCCGCCATAATTATCTTTTCCCCCTCCATAACTTCTTACCCACAGTCTCATTCCATCGTTTTAACTAACTCAATAAGTGATAAAGGTTGAACACCACGCTTTTTCAAAATGATGCGTTTCTTTCACATTCTACAACACTTCATCAAATATTTTAAATCTATAATGAAATTTGTTGATTCGATTTTGAATAAACTTATTTAACATTTGCAGTACAATTGAACGTTTAGATGTAGTTCCATGACCAAAACCAAGATGTGGATAGAATACATATATCCAAAACCTCAGCGTAGACCTTTAGTAAAAGAATGAAAGCGAGGAACTGTCTCCCACTCTCTCCAATGATAAGATAGCTAAACTCATAAGCTTTCTGATTTTTTATATTCTTCATGATGGAAGTATTACCACTGGTTGAATTGCCTTAATAATTTTCTCATTCCCAAATGGCTCATATTAATCTGATTTTATCTGAATCCATTCATAGTTCCACTTTCCATTCTGATTTAAATTGTTATGGGAACATGAAATGCATTATTCATCGTTTATTCCATCATGGGTGCGAGGAGTCAAATATCATATTCTTCCAAATCATTCACATTCTGAATATTGCTAAACATAGCAAATACTAGAAGAACGCCAACCTTCCCATTCACCTTCAAAAATGCAAGTGGCTCGATTTAATTCTACCTCGATAAATAGTCTGATTGGGTTTATTTTTGGAAATTTATTCATAGAAGCATTACTGGGCAAGTAGATAGAAACGAGTCCTTATTTTCACTTTCCATATTATTCACATTGGAAAAATTAGATAGCTAAGATCGTTTTGCATTAACTCTTCATGTCGGAAATAGGAGTGTGATTACTTGTCACAGCATCTTTTAATGAAAAGGAATCAAACGCACCAGCATCGTCAATAAAATGGCAATATCAATTTGTGGGGATGTAGTTTGATTTCACTTTTGATAAATGCAACTTTCTTGAAAGTAATGCCTCAGATAAAATACTGCAAGCTTTTTTGGCTGGTATGGTATCACATTGCCTAGCAATGGAGCTTCAACATCTCCCACACGTACATCTTCACCAATATTGGAATATATACTGAAAATAGTTAATACGACCGCCTATTAGTGTGACATGTCCCTGCGCTAGCTTTGGTTACAGTACCACTTTTTAATAGATATTTTGATCAAAACCCAAAAAGTCCAATTAGAGTTTTATCCATAATTAGTTCAATACCTTTACCACTTATACTGAGAGACAAAGTACCATCATTATCAGAAAATGAAATATGTATCTCATTAATCACTTCATATAAATAATCTACAACCAATTAAACCGAATTAATAATTCGAGGCATCAACACTCTTGTTTCATGTAAGAAACAAACAAAAGGCTCTACACACTTTCTGTATAAAGATACGGTCCATTCTGTATCAAATTGATTTGACCTTTTCACATGGTAAATGTTGCATATTCAGATTTTCCATGAACAGCTGCAGAACGATGTCCGTAAGAACTGATGAAAAAATCTTTTGAACAAACTAATAGATAAACTTAGATCATCATCATCATTTAATTTGCTTATTTGCAATATGAATAGATGATTTAAATTAAAAGTTCAATGTTGCCACTTGCTTACCATCAACTCGAAGGAGATAATTAAAATTATCTTCAATAATGATTCAGGAGTCATGTTTTCTTCCTTGGCTTAATCACAATCTTCTTCACCAACGTCTTCTCATTTCTTGGAATAAGATCTACATAATACGCTTCCTCTCGATATATTAACTGTTTATGACCACTTATGTGGTAATTAACGTTAAAATTATCATAGCTTGTTAAGGCGCTAGCGAGGTAGCCTAAATCATTTCTTAAACTTGGACTTAAACCAACAATCCAATCTTTTACAACTACATGATGTACTTAGTATCACATCATTGTGCGGAGTAAATTGGACAATATAGTTTACACCTTTATTTCAAGAAATCATATATAAACTTTTTACATGATAAGAGATCTTTATTTGCCACTTGGAAGTATACTCGGCAACCCTTTTCACATTGTAAGCAGCTGTACGCCTCATATAATAGTCATCACCTCATGATCAAAAGTAAGACACAGATGCTAAAAACAATTGATGACAACCCCCACTTCCCAATTTTCCATTTAGACTGTTGTGCATTATCAATGGGATAAAGAAAAGAAGAGTGCGGCTCGATTACTAGTAAATCTCTTTGTAGCCGCATTGCTAAGCAAAATATGATAAAACGACATTTTTATATTGCTAATCTGCAACTTTGCATAACATCATGAAGACTTGGATTTTGGACTCTCTACAATATATCAGAGTTGATCGTGATGGAAACGTACATTCCAAAAATTCTCATGGTCATACATCAAGAGGAATTACATTAAAACATGGCGACAATTTGTCAACCTCAAATGACATCAAGAGGGATTTGGAATATTTTGAAACATTAAGATTCATTCCTTGGTGATCAATTTGGCTTCAACATTACAGAAATGAAATTCAATCTACATTCTCATTCCGCAAACTGTTTCTTTCTCCATATTCGCAAATACAAATGGAGAAGGTATAGAAGATACATACATCGCTCCATCAAGACATTTATTCGTCGTGAGTTCATCGCCCTACTATGCAAATCTTAATCAGACATGACTACCACACATCATGAGTTGGAAATTAGATTCCCTACAACGTATTGAAACGGATCATGATCGAAACGTCTATTTCAAAGATTCAACTGGAAATGTGAAGAAAAGTTTTGCTTTAAATCTTATCGTCATTTTCAATCTCAACAACAATCATAAGGACTGAAATACTTCATATAAAAGAAATTCACGTATTGGAAATCGCAATCTTGGCTGCGCGTCAACCAATCGCGAATTCAACTCTATCATACCCAACTTCAATACTAACTTCACATTTCATCAAGGTAGTTGGGAAAAGTATAAAAGGGAAGGGCATCGCTCAGATTTACTCATATCTCTCATCATGAAGCGCCTTCGCTACACCATCGACAAAACATTGTCCAATCAAACATAGAAATTCAAAATAGATTTAATAATTTCTCATCAAATTATCGATTAAATTACGTCAACATAAAAACATAATAAATTATTTACTTATAATTAGCATACGTCAACATTCTATTAACATTAAGCTTCCATTTTATTCCCACATCAAAACATAAATAAACATCACATTATTTCTATTCAACATACACAACAAACATAAAAAAATATCATCCTATCAAAAACAACAATAATGAAATAAACTATATATCACAAACAATACTAACCCAATAATCATATTCCCATAATAAAAATAACTAAAATCAACTAAAATAACATATCTTAACAATTATATCATTAACAATCAATTATAATATGCTAACAGATACAATTTACTCATATATTCATAAATAACTTTTACATAAATCAAATAAAGCCAATATAAACATAGAAACATATACCAATCCTAAATCAATCATTATTATCACACAAATATTTGGATAACAATCATCTCATCATATTAACAATTCGAAACCAAAAATAATCAGATATACAAATCACAAATATATAAGTCAACTAATACATCATAAACAATTGTCAACCAACAACACCCAAAATTAAACATACAATCAAAACAAATATCGGGGACGCGGGGGAGGGACGAGTGGAAGGGGGGAGCGGAAGTGGAGGAGGCGCATTCGGGTGATGTTAGGGTGCGCGGCTGTGGGATTGGGAGATGAAGATAATAGTATGGGTTATAAATTTTTCGGAGAGGTTATTAGATGGGTGTATCATGTTTCGAATCGATTTTTGGTTAGAGTCTGAAGCGTACGGAAATTTTGACACAGTGTAGCAGATGGGCGCTGCATCGATGCGATTACGCAACACGACAGCTTATCACATGAGCGTCTGAACATGCCACAACTGCGACTCTGCATACATATTTTCACACCAACTACATATCTCCCAATGAGCTGGCAAGACATTGAACTGGCTCTACCTCGTATGCGAAGTTGGGAGCAGATGAGGAGAAGAGAGAGATGCGCAAGCCGAACTCATGTGATAAGATCATATCCACGATCGTCCGATATACTCAACTATCAGTCATGGAGATATCGCGGCGTCTTCTAGCACTTTACATCATTCATCGGCGCAGTCAATGCGCTTAGAGCTACAAAGACTACTACGTCGGATATGGAAGAGGAGAGTGTGTGATGTCGAATCTGACTGTGGACAATATGGTGATCTCCACTCATTTGAGTGACAGTCTATCATTTTTGAAGATTCGTACCAGCAGTTACAGTTTGTGTTATGAACCCGAACTTTTTCCTGCAGCTCTCATTAGTTGTTTGTTGCCTGTGCATGTGTCAATCTTTCATAATAGTAAAGTGATCATTACTGGACTAAAATCTCATGTACAAGCAAATATGATCCTAGACTATCTCATTGAGTATGTACGTACCCAGCGGATTGTAAAATAAAAAACAATTTTTCCAACATGATGTTTTTAATTCAAATCATGATAGAACTTACAAATCATTTTTTCATTAGAGGATGAGTTACATGAAAAGTTTTGAATAATAGATGCAAATCGAGATACATGTAAACGTTTTAAGATGAAGTACAGTACAAAAGCACCACACGTTGATGAAAGTGGATGTTGTAGTATGCGTTCATTTCGCTGATATTGACGCGTACGTTTTCTCAACCACTGCTGTGTTGGTATATTTGGAGGTTGAGCAAGAGAGTCAAATAGTTCACCACGTCGGTCTTCTCCAATAAAGATCGCTTTCCAATGCTCACCGCCTAAATTCTGCGAATGAGTGTTTAGCACAATAAAGATGGATAGTGATTTACTGCAGTGGTAAGGTATCGAGTGAATAGACATTATCGAAAGCTTTCAACTCGCTTCGTCTGCATTACGCTGCACTTTAGTCTTAATATCGTCAGCAGTCAACCAACTCATTAACGATTATACTGAAGAATCACGTCACGATACTTTGTAATTTCAATATTTGAATCGAAGACTGCATAAATTAATACATTGATCGTCTCAGTAGTGTTCTTTTGAACGTCAAATCCAAACGAATATTATGAGGCACGTTCGCTTGACGATAGGGTGCACTAATATCGCTGTCAGCAGTCAAATCAAATGCATAAATATATATCCACTCTTAAACTCTTTCATAGTCAGTCCGTTGGTGTCATCCGTATTGTAAAAGCCAAAAGACATCCATAAAATCAACATAACTGCGCATAAATTGATCCGAAGCAAAATCTGGTTTGTAGGGTGGACCAGGATGACTATTACCATTTACACGTAAAGCAATTTCACTTAACTGATTGTGTTTAAAATTGAAAGGATTCTTCTTTATATTACCATTAAATGCATCATTTTCAACCATTGCCACCATGAGGAGCTTCGGTGCTTCCGATGGAAAGAGGCCATCTTTCATGAAACTCTTTTGATCTTTCGGAATTGTAAAGGTGAGAAGCTTTGTATGCTGAACGGGGTAAAGGGCCTTTTGGCGGTTAAGGCCTTCAGCATGCCCTCTAATGACACTTGGATTCGGTACTACTCGACGAATGTAAAGTGCAATATCTTCCACATGAATTCTAAAATTGTCAACTTTAGCAAATGCATTCAGCGCAAATTCAGGCTTATTCAATGTCAGCTTGAGTCGCATGCTGGTATTACACAGTAAAAACTTTGACTGTCTAAAGAAGTCTAAATTCAGCGGACCATATAGCTGACATACTCTACTATCTTTAATCATAGCAGATCGCTTTACAAAGCCACTGTTTGTTTCAACATCAAATTTTCCTGCTTCATCTCTGTACCATCCCATGGCTTCCATATGACTTTTTTTGCTGCTGGATGAAACTGTGATACATGATTGAAATATGATTTATAGGGATAATCGCTTTGACCACCTTCCACCTGCTGCTCTCCAATCGTTAGAGAAACATCGCGAAGTAATGTAGTCAATGGTAAATTGTTCAGTCCAACTTTATGTGCATCGTCAATAGCAGTTCCATCTGCTTGCTGAATTCTAAACCTCAAATCAAGCATCGCATAACTCAAATCTATGTAGTCATCACTACCACCAGGAATAACAAATTCAATGGGGCCAGCATTCTCAGCTGTTCGAGGATGATAATCTACAATACTTGAACTAAGAATATCTGTCTGTATGGCTTGTTGATCGAACAAACAAAAACCGGAAGTTTTACACTCCATGATTAGAAGTTATAGCAGCGTCGTCGTTTAGCGCCTGATGAATGATTAGAGCCTCTGCGACGTTTGCGTGAATGCCTTTTGACTGAAGATCGCACCTTACCAGCTCCGCGATGTTTCCTCCTTCCTTTTTTCATTCGTTAGGTGATTTCTTTCCTTGAGTAACACCAGCAATGGTCTGCTTCAATGTTTTTAAACCGCGTTCCTTCCCACGATTCAACAAACTGCTCTTAAAACTTCTACCTCTGGAAAGATCACTAGCAACATCACCAGCAAAGCCAACGGCATTACTTAAAACATTTCGTTTTAAAGATCTACCGACATTGGATATGAGAGGTGCTACAACAGATTTCAGTGCACCAAGTATGCTACCTCCACGTTGCGGCGAGCGCCGATGTAAATTTGTCCTCCACCACTTACATAGGAGGGTCGTGAATAAAATGAGGCAGTTGGATTCATAGCTCAAACCCTAAACATTGTTAGTTACAACTTTGCATGAATCACTGTCGATCACTTAGATGAAAGATGTCGGCACGACGCATCCAAGAGTTCATACTTGAAGGATAACCAGTCCATTTAACAAGACACCATTCTTCACCTTGCCGTTTTTTACATCGAATGATTTTCTCTACCAAATATGTTTCACTTTCAGTGACTACCTCAATCTCATCGCGGTAAAAGCTACCCTCAATTTCTTCATTATCGTAATCTTTCAACTTGTAGGTGGTCGAGAGTCTTTTTGATTAATCCTTGATACTGTAAATACCTCCTCTGTCCAATTCGGGAGTACCCTTTAGCAAAAACACTTTTCACTTTTGAGATACGAACTTTATCGCCAATTTTCACATCACTTTTCACATGAGTGCGTTTACGTTGGAATGATTCGCGCACTTTATCTACATTGTCAGCATTTACATCTACTGGTCTGAGTCCAATAGAACGATGGATAGAGTGATTGTAGGCAGGGAGTGTATCTTGTAGAACCTTTGTCCAATTTTGTGTCAAGTTGGCAGTAAAATGTCGCCACAAGCGATTTTTTAATGTGCGATTAAAACGTTCAACGAGTGCAGCTTTATAAGCGCTCTTTACACTAAACAACTCAATGTCATGCCTCTCAAATAATCTTGTCACATGCTGATTTCAAACTCTTTTCCTTGATCACTCTGAATTCTTTTGGAATGCGACCTTCTCGAAAAATTGTTTGGAATGCTTTTGCTACTCCTTTCCCTTCTTTAGTTTTTAAAGGTTGAGCCCACGCATAACGCGAGAAAATATCAATGACGGTTAAAATAAAATTATTGCCCGAGTTATGTTTTGAAATGAGGCAACATCGCACAAATCTGCTTGCCACTGTTCATCGATGTCATGAACAATATAATGGCGGGTGCGGTACTTCTTTTTCGCTTGTTTGTGGAGTGTATAGGTAGCCTGACCCTTTAACCATCGTTTCACTTGTGATTGTGGAAGACCACTCGCTTTTGATAATTTCTTGATAGATGCAAATCCTGCCGGATGTTTTACATCATAATAGATTGACTTCAAACGTTCAGTCGATGACGGCTGACTCTTTTTCCTCCTCATTCTTTTGTTTTCTTGCCTTCTACATTTACAACAACTGCAGCATTTAGCTTTAGCGGTTTTGCGATCGTGTTCACATTGCTTAGGGGTTTCATTATGAGAGCTGGCGCAGCAAGTGCAAGTGACAACGACATTCACCTCTGGCGGCTCATTACATGGCAAGCAACACATCTGCTTCATATTAATAGTCTGAGAACATGTATTTCCTAGGAGGAGCTGTTTTACGTTTTCCTTTTACCAGTTTTAGTGGTGATGTAGATCTACGTCGAGTTCTTCCTCTTGTTTGCTTAGTGAGTGTGGGAGGGGATGTAGCAGGTGACGTCTTAAACCAATTTGTTGGCATTTTCATCGCCTGAAGCATTGGAGTAGTAGCCACTGTTGAATCAAGTTCTTTCAATGTCTCATTATTTAAAGCAAATTTTGGCACATTATGCTTTTCAATAGTTTAAGAAAGTATGACCAACCAGGTGGAACATAGCCCTGACGGCGCTTTCTACGTGTCGCATACTGAATCAAGTCTTCATAACGTGAAGCATCAATCACTTTATTTTCATCTGTAATGATTTCTCCTCTATCATTTACATTGAGATGGGTTCAATACTGTTGAAAAGAGATATGGCATGTGCGCGAGATGCTAAAGGTGTAGCAGTCGATACAGAGTCACGCATCTTATTCTTCAAGTTTTTCAATTGCTCAACAGTTTCCGATTGTAATAATACAGCACGATGTGGATCTTTGATGTGAACATTTTGCTGATAATCTATTTCTTTCCTATACATTTGATTTGCAAGAGGTTGCTTTACTTGCTGCATGGCAGTCAATTGTACATATTCATCCTGAGGAATAACAATCATGCGAGAATAAGAACTCATAGTTTGTAGATAATCATGGGAGTTTTCAAAATATCACTTCGAAATCTAAATTCTTCCGGACACTCTTGCGTAAAGTCAATGAATAAGTAACCGTATGGTTTTTCAGTAGCTGCTTGAAAAATTTCAATTAAGGCTTTTGATCCTCTGGGTGCAACTTGTCGCGCTAAAATTTCAAATTGACTTTTATCTCGCGGATTCTTGAAAATAGCATAATAGTGTGTATTCAGGTTTCGTGTACGAGCTTCTTTTCCATCAGGAAACAAATTTTGTGTAATATAGATGATAAAACACCTTTTATGTTGTGCTGCGCGAGTGAACATATCTGTAACATCTTTTGAATTCTTACTTTCTTTTAATAAATCATCCAATACAACAACATCATTAGACTGAAGTTTATCCACTGGAATAATTCCTTCATGTCGAATAAAGTTGCGACTTTGCAATTCCTGAAACAGCGACGGTTGATAAATACCATAACACCAAATCACTCGATTGATAGTTCCTTAAACAACTCCCTTCTTTTATCCAATAAATTCAGCGTGAAAACAGTTTTACCTGCATGAATGGACCTGATACAGTCAGAACTTTATCACATTGAAGTCTGAAATCCATTTTATTACTTTGAGACTCAACATTTGCATAATTAACGCTTAGAGCCAAAGATATTTCCCAATAGTTGCCCACGGCAGGAGCTATCATTGAAGTATTGCTGAAAGGAAAACCGCCCTTTTGTGTTAGAGTTTTCCTCTTTCTTTGAGGCGACTTTAGATTGGAGATGAAACGCAATTTCGTAGCATATCGCTTAAGTAACTTTCGTTGTTTTGGCGCTAATTTCTTCGTCCTCAACTTCCTCACATGAGAAATAATTTCACAAATGAATTTATCGTTAGCATGTCGTATAGCATTGTATCGCTGATTTGCTTTCATTCGTCGGAGAGCTTGAATGGCTGAAGAAAACTTTTGACTTTTACGTTTCGTCATTTTACGTTTCGCCATTTTCCGTGTTAGTCTTTGCTAAAACCTATCTTTACCACATTTGCATAGGTACTAACTATTGCGACATAAGTGACACTCGAAATGAGCAATATCACAGTGGTTACATTGGCAAAGTTGAATGCAATTACGTATGAAACAGCGTTGACAAAAAGCATTTCATTTCCATCCTTTCGCTTACATACATCGCAACACATAGTTTCACCGTTACTGATGTCTATAGCAAGTCTTTTTGAAGATATGAATTTGCTAGCCTTTTCTAAATAATAGACGCATGTACAGAAGGAAGATACTTCGAGAGTGAGCAGACATAGCTCGAAAACCAGTTGTGCTACAATCAAGTACCACTGCATTTTCAATTTTTCTTTATGGAAAGTTGAATGTGAATATCTGAAATCGCTTCAATCACTAGACTGCTACCATGATGGTTAAATGCGTTAAGACGTTCAGCAATTTTTATCATATGTCTTTTAAAAAATTCTTTGGGTGATCTACCACTTCCATTGAATAAGAAGCAAAATGGAAAGAGCGACTTTCCACCTCTTCCTTTCCAAAATGACTAAACTTAATTTTCGCAACTAATCGCGCCATGATAATGCTATCAGAGAATGTATTCATTAACTCTAGAAATAGAGTGCTAGCATCATCGACCACTGCTTCGATGTCGTCTCATCTTTATGAAATTTTATCACATAATCTTGAACAGCTCCTTTTTAACTTTGACTATGAAAACGTTATGTTCCGCAGTCGTTTCAGAAAGACATGATCGCCACATCCATTGCATGAAAACAACAACTCTTCTCATAGTAACATTTATTGAATAACGGTAACAAGCATGCATTATAAATCAATGGTTTGAAAGAGATAAAATAGATACAGCTGATAACTATCATACAGCGAGCAATGATAATGGCAGTGTTGAGGTAAGGAGGAAAGAAGCATTGGTTATGAACGTAGCTACTACAACGAACAGACAAAATAGGAACACACAAATCCTTAAAACGTTTCGTGACTTCATGATAATGTTGATTCACTCTACTATCCCAAGGCGGAGCAAAATATCATCAATGATTAATTGGGAAATACTTTCCTCTCCTTACCAGGATTATTACAAAAGATGCGTATAACATTGAAAGCAGCTAACCATCGTTAAAAGTCAATAAGAAGAGCACTTTCACAAGAAAAGCCATAGTCTTGCAAATATTTAAGATTAAGTCCATGAATGTGTTTTTCTCGCCCATTGATCAACATTGGATCGCAGTTGGCATGTTGATGATAGACACTAACAATCTGATATGTCCAATTGTTCATAGCAATAGCACTGAGCTCCTGTACAGTTCACCCTCACAATCCATAAAAATGATGATAGAAGCCTAAAACGGAAATTTACACATCTAAGGAAACGTTCTATAACATATTACAAAATGAAGAATTACATCGATGCTTTTCACGACAAAATACACAAATGATATGATGGCAACGAAGAAGTAAAATGTATCTAATAGACCACGTCTACGACACTCAAAGCACATAAGCGAATTGTCATAGGGTAGAGTTAGGAAAGGACTAGCAATTCTCCTTCTTTGATTTGCGTTTTGATGTAGCATTCTTCTCCGACTTGCGCTTCGTACCACTGCTGTTAAGGATTTGATCAATTATGTCGTCCACGTTGGGTGGTTTCGGAATATATAGGATGGATTCCATATGCATGGAGAGAGAGGCTATTTTATTATCCTTGTGTCGACCATAATATAGCCCATTCACTTTGAAAAGGATATCCCAAGTACCTTCTCCGAGCTCATCACATCTGATGGGTATTGAATGATCTCCCATCCTTCTTATAGTAAGTACACCAATGTGATACCGGTAGCAAATGTGATTACCATCCCAAATCTTTCTATAGGGAGTATCCTTGTCATCTCTCTCGCCTTCCACTCTTGAGCAAGAGGAGTAGGAATTCCATATTTAATGTCACGTACTCCTCAATAATATCAAGTTGGTGCGAATGTACGACTCACGGGATCAGTATGTAGTCCCCATACTGATTGTGCATTATCTTGACATCCGTGAAGGAGCATTCCGTTTGGAGTACTACGCTATGATCATCATAACGCAAGGCTTGTTTAAATTTACGCTGTAGCGGTGTAGGATTATGTACCTTGGATGTTTCTTCCACTGGCCTCAGTTGTAGATGATCTGACCGTAGCGAACCTTGTAACGTTTGACCGCCATTTTGTCCTACTAGTGCAGCAGATGGAGTAGATGCCTGAAAATGAAAAAAGATTGTATTAATTTACGTTCAAGGGAGAGAGGAGGGAAGTAGCGACTTACCATTTTAGTTGGATAATAGAACAGGAACTAAGAGAGAGAGAAATGTGCGTCCGTCACTCGTGTGATTCAACGATGGAATGATTCTCACTGTGGAAGGCTCGCTATTTATAAAGAAATGCTTGATTCTCATTGGATGATGATCCTCATTGGACAATAACATCAAGCTGATTCCAAATCTGGCCTTCGTTTTGGTGCTACAGCCCAAAACGTCCCAAATTCTAACTCTGTCGTTTTTCGCCAATGTCCCAAAATCTTAAATGGCGTCTCACATCTAAACGAAGACAGATAGGAACAAGCCGATTCTTTCACTGAATTTGTCTCACTCTTAGCTTTCAAACGAGCTATCGCACGACAAAATCCGTCCACTGGAAGCCAAAATCGAAGCAAGCTGTCCAGAGGGGGGGACGTCAGTGAAATTTCAAAATTTGATGAAAAATGTTTTGGTGACGGTCCCAGGTCGAAATTCCACACTTTGGAAAATTTTCAAAATTTTACCCATACAAAGTCACTCTGACACTAAGGATTTTTCAGGTGAGCGAGCTCCGACCTAAAATCTTGTAACCGCTCTAACTTTTGAACGAAGACAGATAGGAACAAGCCGATTCTTTCACTGAATTTGTCTCACTCTTAGCTTTCAAACGAGCTAAAGCACGACAAAATCCGTCCACTGGAAGCCAAGATCGAAGCGAGCTCTCCCGAGGGGGGGGACGTCAGCGAAAATTTTTCTCTCCGATTGACTTGAAACTCACCATACCGATGCAGAATTTCACGCTGAATCCGAATCTGGCCTCCGTTTTCTCATCCGATGCTTCGTTTTGGCGCTACACACCAAAACGTCCCAAATTCTAACTCTGTCGTTTTTCGAAAAATGTTGAAAATTTTTTTCTCTCCGATTGCCTTGAAACTCACCATACCGATGCAGAATTTCACGCTGAATCCGAATCTGGCCTCCGTTTTCTCATCCGACCACTCCTTCCACTCGAAACAACCCATTTTACAACCCAACATTCAGCAGATTGCACGAAAAACATCACACACTATAGCCTCAAGACTAATCCTGGCGGTCGCCCCAAGTCCACCACGACACTCTATCGTTCCAGAGGGGGGACGTCAGCGAACAGTATGTGAACCCACCTGGTTCGGCACAACCACGACAACTAATACAACCTCTCTGCCTGTCGTTCCCCACAGAGGGGGGGGGGGGAGCTCAGGGACGCCGAGCGGGGGAGGGTGGGGGGGGGGGAGGGGGGTGTGTGGGGGGGGGGGGGTGGTTGGTGTGTGGTGGTGGTTGTTGGGTAGAGGAGGATGGTTGCGTGATTACAGTAGGGGCGGGGGGGTTTGGACGAAGATTTTTTTAGGTTTGTGAGGAGTCTTGGGAGAAGTGTGTGTATACATTCGTAAGCAGGTTGTCTCGAGTTCACGATTTGTCATCATCATTCTATAGACGCATTGTTGTAATACACAGAACTTGGTATACAGATATGCACGGGAAGTGTGGGTCCGTTGCACAGCACAGTGCATCTGCATGTGAAGCATCACAAGTGAAAAAATTCGCTCAAGTGTGTCTGCTCTGTGCTACGTGACAATGGTAATTTTGAAAACTATTAAAAACACGATCCGGCAGTAGGTCATTTCGGAGGATAATCACTTTACATTATGTATCACCATCTATTGATTGGTGGAGCTACTCATCATGCGGGGCTCCACTGGTCTAGTGTACTTAGGGAGGGGTAGAGTGGGTTAGGGGGGCAGATCTGGCGGGGCGGGCGGGGGGATGCGACTGAGGGGAACACAGTTGATCCGCACTGCGCTAGTCTTTGGCTTGAGGGGCTTTTATTGTAGCTACAACTAGAATTTTAACGAGCTATGACCACTATATTATTCTTGTCAGATCTGCGAGCTCAAGGTATGGGGTGGGTGGTGGTAGGGGGCCCAGCATGGAAAACGAAGAATCCATGATCGGGAGATGATACCAATAAAATCCATGGAAAATTCAACATTGCAAATCATTGGGATATTGAAGGCGAGGGTTTAAATTGATAGGAAAGCTTATATGCATGTGGCCACAATACATCATTATCATAAGGAGTGGCGACCGAAACAATGAGGCGGCGAAGTATTACAATAACATAAGAGACAGAGGCGGTGTAGTCGAGTGAGTGTGGAGGGGTGGAGAAGACAGGGAGAATGAGGGCGGGAGAGGGCTTGCCGGGGTTTAGACATTGGCGGAGTGGAGGCAATCTGGTGAGCGGATGCGTGACGGGGATTGGTGGGGGAGGAGGTGAGTCTCTGAGGGGGGGTGGGGGTGGGTGATTGGGTAGGTTGGATGGGATATGCGGGTGATGGGGAGTGGTGGGATATAGGCGGATGTGGTGTGTTGGGGTTGGGGGGAGGGGGGATGGGGTGTGGGGGTGGGTTGGTATGGGTTATGGGGTCTCACTCAGTAACGGGGTAAGCAATTACGATGAGCAAATTTCACGCGGTTGACTTTGAAGTACTCCGTTTTCACGCAATATAATATACAGTCCTCTCGAACATAAAAATGTTCCAACCCACATTATGCAGATTGTCACGAAAAAAATCACCACACGTATTACGCCTCGAATCAAGAGTTCTGTAAAAATCCTGAGCGCGTAGTATAAATTTATCTAATATATACAGATTGAGACAAGGAGAGATACAAATATTAGATAATTGTAATTTTATAAAACAAACAAATACTGCATATTTGATAATTTTTAATATTTTTTTGATACATCTTTGACTACATTTGACAAATATTATCATTATCACCTAAATGTTCATACTGAAACATTTTACAAATATTTTATAAATTAATTTGTCGATGTAACAAAAATATTCCTGCATATTTTATGTATGTTAGCATTAACAGTCAGTAAGCGGACTTCTGAAATCATCTGTTTAAACTACATGTAACAATGTTTTACGTCAAATGAATTAGAAATATCACAACTTTTATCACTAGCCAGCCAGCTGTTGTCAAAACGGAACCGAATCTCCAGACAAACACTGAACAATGGAATTGAAATTGAACAGTGTAACTTGCACTACGAAGTCGATGAACATGCAGTTTTGATTTCACAAGACAAGCACAATAGCAGCTCCATATTCCCCATACTTCATAATAAATTGCAGCTCTGCATTAATATGAGCGTTTGTTTTCTCCCTTGCATGCCTTCCAGTCGAGGACTCTGTATAATTACACCGAGTGACGTCATAACAACATCAATCTTGTCCTTACACGTAGACATTGCTTTATAGAGTGACTCCTCGCAATGAGTGCCGCGTGTCCTCGACGTCTTGGTGCGCATTGGACTTAGCTTTGCGTTTCCTTTTAACAATGCGTGACATTAACTGTCTGCCATACTGCTGACCTCGTTCGATGTGCGCTCCTCATCGAACCTGAAGTGCTGTGAATTAAAGCTATCAACTGATTTGTCAATGACTTTTCATGCTGATTCTGTTTCAGTGGCAAAATAAGATTTCGTGAAACTTCTGCGATTAAACGAAATAAGATAGAAGATGTGTGAATCGGATACCTGTGGACTCAATTTTCTGCCGATTCTCTCAAGTATACGTGCGGATGCCACGTAAAATGCGGATACCAGCGGGAGGCCAACTAAAAGGTGAGACGATCACTCATGCTACAACCAACTATTATTTCCTGAAGTGTGAGATAAATTTGTATTTTAGCCGTAGCGTACAACATTTTCATGTCTCCTTTTTGAAATATTGTGCTTGAGATTGAAAAAAATCGAACATTTTTTTCTAGACCTACCGGTGTATAAATTTTTTGAATTTAAAAACAATGAATAGCATGTATTTTTCTGAAATTCAATAGAAAGTTCAAAGCGTCGTTTCGCTTTCAGCGGATCGTTTTTATAACCAAGATCAATGATCGTATATAGTCGCACGTATAAGTATAATTAAATTTTCATTATGAGACTACTGTGAATACCATGTACACACTTAAAACACTGCATTTCTTAATATTTTTTGACTTTG
Source organism: Prostheceraeus crozeri (assembly GCA_907163375.1). NCBI lineage: Eukaryota > Metazoa > Platyhelminthes > Polycladida > Euryleptidae > Prostheceraeus > Prostheceraeus crozeri. The sequence goes on from CAJQUW010015069.1 coordinate 16,890, forward strand.
TTTGTGCAAGCAATATATCATTATAATTATTGTGTGCACCCATTTGCATATTATATTTCCTACAAATTGTCAAATTGAATGTAATTTGAACCCCGCTGGTAATGCGATTGTGCCATAATGTAAGTCTTAATGTAAAAAATTGAGTGCAAATCTATGTTGTTTATTATAATTAGTCCCCCCATCATGGGCCAAAAATTTTATGTTTCAGTGCAAAGCCGAGGACTATCTAAACGCCTATAGAACATGTAAATCTTTTAATGATGTGATTTAAATGTTGCTTTTTTTACAAGATAAAGTGATAATCACAAGTAGCCTTCGTAATGCCATTGCAAACTTGCGTTTTATTTGCATACAATCAATATCTTTTATTTTGTATTTCAGGCAGAATCGTATCCTAGGAATCATGCTGAAAATACGAATGGATTTAGACAAGTCAATTCAATATCCGACCATATGGCCAGAGAAACTTTGATCACTCTAAAGGCCTGCACAGATTATCAGAGTGAGTTGCTTGAGAATTAAATTCTTGCACATTTTTGTAACTGTCTCCAATGTATGGTTTTGCAGTGATGTTATAAGAACTCAAACCTTGAAGCATTCCGTGGCAGTATGACTTTGAACAACAATGTCTATAAATTATATTAAAAATGTTAAATGCTAGCATTGTTCAGAATGGTAAACAAATAAAACTACTTTAAACTGCAATTAGTAGTTTTAAAATGTGAATTGGAATGTTAAGGTTAGAAAGTGCGTAATTTATTTGATAATTTTGATAAATGCTAAAACAAAATCACTAATTTGAATAACTCTGAAAAAAATGAAGTCACCACATTAATTACATAAATTATGACACATATATGACTAATTTGGCAAATTTTCATAGAAATGAAAACACTGATTATTTTGAAAAATATGATAAATTAGATAGATTTAGACAAAAAAACAGTCAAATAACTGGTTTAATTTTCATCATGGCTTACATAACATTAAATTACTCGGTTTTTTCACCCGATAGCTCTATGTTTTAAGGAAGGAATGAAGAACTTCCAATTTTAGCTTTATTGAAAATTATGAAATGCTTTCGCAACGTTAATTTCTGATGATAAATCAACGTATCATCGTCGACAAACGATCGTTTATATGTACACTGATACAAACGTTGCATAAAAGTTAGCCCCCTGTAGTGATGAAAATTTCCGGAACATTTAGAAAATTCTAATTTTTGTGATAGGCCCAATGCTTTGAACCGCTTCTACAGCGGAGCAGCACACACCAATAGCATGGGTCTAAAAGTGGTGATCTTGATCATCATTTTGATTAAACCGATTTGAAAATGAACAAATTGAATTTGTGACATAATGTTTACGTTTTCTATCACAGCCGATCGAGGCATGCATAGACCACATCCAATAGAATTGTTCCAAAAACTCTTGATTTCAACATATCATTTCATTTTAAAGCAATCGTGGCAATAAATCCGTCCGCGATTTTTTAGCATTCCTTTGCCACCAGCAGTGCTTGTGGCAGTTGGCATTTTTAAGATTATAAACAACAGACATCTTTTTGGGACAACGTGATTTTTTTCTTTACGATAGGGTACATTTCATGCAATGTGAAAGATCTGGACAAAAAGAATGCACTTTATTTGGGAGCTTGTTTATGGCTATAAAAGTTAAGCTTTATCATGAGCCTTAGTAGTAAGTAAACCTCCACTTCTGGACCGCGCAAGATGCCGCCGTCGCTGACGTCCCCCCCTCTGAAACGGCAGAGTTCGGGTCGGCCGCCGTGGGCTTTGATCTGACGTCACCCCCCTCTGTAACGACAGAGGTCGTGGTGTATCGCCCAAGTGCGTCCGACCAGGTTCGCTGACGTCCCCCCCCTCTGGTCGCCGGCGTTTAGCGCCGGTGATGTGCTGTCGAGGTTGCGTGTGTGGCGGCCAGGTTGGCGTGTGTGCCGCCAGTTGGAGGTGGACTGTCGACTCAACCTGAAAAAATCCAAGTGTCAGAGTGGCTTTGTATGGGTAAAATTTTGAAAATTTCCAAAGTGTGTCATTTCGACCTGGACCGGTCACCAAAAACATTTTTCATCAAATTTCTCATGAACGAGGGGGGAGGTCCGTGAAATTTGATAAAAATTTTTTGGTAAAGGTCACCAGGTCGAAATTCGAGTTTTAAATTTTTTAAATTTTCACCACACTGAGCTCTCACACTTAGGATTTTTTTCACTTGTGCATGTACATGGACATTGCGGAGGCGACCAACTGCCCGTGGTCATATGAGAATATATGATAGAGATATCTCTATCATATGCTCGAGAATGATGAGACGAATCGTTTGCCCCAATCAAACCGCATGTCGCTACGAATGAAATTACTTTTGGAGATAGAGCAATTAAGTTTTCATCGAGCATATAAAAAAACCCCCGACAACGTAATCTGATCCACTTCATCGAAAGACGAGTAAGCGACGGTCATTTCGCTCAGAGCTCCCGATATCGGGTGTTACAAAGGTACTCACTATCTTTGAAGAAGCAAGCTATCTTCTTACTCAAGTTTGTATGATAGAGTTTGATAGAGTCCTTTTACTACAGAAAAATTTTGTTAAAATAGTATGAGAGTAACATGGCGATTTTTTAAAAATTCTTAAATTTTCAGTTTTTTTCAAAGTTTTAACATTAGACATAGGTTTTCCCAAATATGCTGAGTTCAAATCTGCTATCAATTTTGAAATTTTAACTCAGTCCCTAGGCAGCTTTGAGGTGTATAGATCCTAAAAAAAAAAAGAAGAGCTACTGATCACTACCTTTGAATCGGCGTGCTGTTACCACTTCGGCAGTGACCAATGATGTCTTCAGCTGAAAAGAGCGAGTAACGGGAAGATCTCTCACTTCCCTAGTGATCAGTACAAGGCCTTCGTGCTGTCGACGGGATCGAGTGCCACTCACTACACTCAAATCTATCATTCCTCACTAAGTGTTGATATTATGTTGAATGTTGACTAATTGAATGTTGAATGTTGAATAAGTGTTGAATGATGACATTATGTTTTAGGCCGTAACTACATTCAAATCTGCTATCCAGGATTTGAAATTTACTCATCTAAGGCAGCTTGAGGGGTTAGATCCCAGCTACGATCACTACCTTTGACTCGGCGTTTTTGCTGTTACCACTTCGGGGCAGTGACAATGATGTCTTCATCAGTAAAATAGCGTATCGGGAAGATCTCTCACTTCCCTAGTGATCAGTACAAGGCCTTCGGGCTGTCGACGGGATCGAGTGCCACACACTACACTCAAATCTATCATTCCTCACACTAAGTGTTATGCTTTAGTTCCTGTATACTACATGTTTCCAAACTTATACAATTCATTATCTTACATTTTAACGATAAAAAACGCAGCCATGGTCCACAATGACAAAAATAAAGAAATCCACATTTAAAAAGTGTGATATCGGCATAATATAACCCCGAGACGGTCTCAAGGACCTTGGGGGGGGGGGGGGGGGGATATATATATATAATATATATATATATATATAAAAAAAAAAAAAAAAAAGGGGGGGGGGGGTTAAAAAAAAAAAAATAATTTTTATTTAAATATAATTTTGTTTTTTTTATGGGGGTTTTTTTTTTTTTTTGGGGGTTGGGGGGGGGGTTTTGGGGTTTTTTTTTTGGGGGGGGGGTTGATTGTGATAATAATATGGTGAAAGTGTGGAAGGGTTGATTGAGGGGATTATGGGGTGGGTATGTGATATTGGGTATGGTTGGTGGTTTGATTTATTGGGGTTTTAATTTTGGGGGGTTTGATGTGGGGTTTATGTTTGGGGGTTAGTTTGGGGTTTAGTGTTGAAGGTTGTGTTGTTGAGGAAGTTATATTATTTTGGGGGTTGGTTTTTGGGTTGGAGTAGAATGAGGAAGATTGATTTTTGTGATATTATAGTAGTTTAAGTGTTGGTATTTTAAAAAAAAATAATATGATTAAAATTTTTTTTGTTTATAAACAAGTTTAATGTTTTTTATTTGTAATCAAGCGCACATATTTTTGGTTAGCGGACGAAGTTTGAAAAGGTATGTGAGAACTTGAGAGTTGGTGATTGATACTGAAAATGAAGGAGAAAGTATAGTGGCAGATGAAATTTCCTATGCAGCGTGTTGTGAAAGAGTTTGAAGAAATGCAGTGTTGGAAGACAGGAAAGAATGATGATGGAGGAGAAAGACGAGTGCTGCAGGGAGGAGAATGGGAGAGGCAAGAGTCCGGAAAGTATGAGGATTGATGAAGGAGATAGTGTATGAGACGAGAAGCATGAGTGGAGAGGAGTGTGAGTAGGCAGGTGATGAGAGAGAGTCTTTGCGAAGTTGAGCGCATGAGGAAGATTGAATCGTGTGAATGAGGACGAATGTTGAGTTCCCATCCCTATTCGGATTAACCATCTGACGGTCAAGTCCCTCGTCAACCAAAGCCAGACGAGAGGTATAAACAGCTATAATGGTCATCCGACTAAGAAAAGCTTACACCACACTCAGAATCGCCGGCCATTTACAAAAATTTTCAGTCAGGAAGCCCTGCGAGACTGCCTAAGGATGACTAACTTGGTAAGTGAAAAGCAAATAAGATAGTATACCAATTCAATACAAATATTTTCATGCAATCTTTGCCTGCCATCACCACCCCATCACGACACTCCCGAGAACGAACCAACGGCTCTCTTAAGGGCCACCATGGGGCAAGACAAGATAGAACCTCCACGCGGTTTGCCCTGGGCAGTCTTCGGACTGGCGAATACTATCATTAAGTTGAATCTGCTATCAGTCAACTTGAACGTTGCGTCGCGTAGAGGTAGATAAACCACTGCCTCTCATTTCATTTCATTTCAATCATGCAGACGCCGAACAGTCAAGTCAGCTCTCCTCGCGGACCGCAGTTAAGGCCGCGAAATTTATTTGAGGAGTTTGTCAGGCTAGAGGACAAGACAGAGTCCATAAAAAAAAACAATAATCTGCTCCGATTGGCATTCCGAGGACAGCAACTGTTGTCAAACCAACGGAATGGCGCTACATTCACTTTTTAGCATGTGCCAGTTTATTGTGGAAGTCGCCACTGTACCAAAGAGAGATTCAAGTCTCCTCAGCAGAATTGGTAGGGTGTAAGAAGACGTTTACCTCCCCGAGAACGAACCACCGCTCTCTTAATGCCACCATGGGGCAAGATATGATAGAACCTCCTCGCGGTTTGCCCTGGGCATCTTCGGATGACGAATACTATCATAAGGTTGAATCCAATCAGTCAACTTAACTGTTGCAATGAAGTTCGTGTAATACTTCCTTTCGACGGGCGTTCCTGTAAAGGGCGGCGGTGAAACCCGTAGCTATGTATACCGCAAGGGACATTCGGCAATGGTCAATCTTGTTAAACCTCTCTGCGTCATGTTTGCAAGTGATTGCCTCTGTCACAACGTAGTATGCATTCGCGCCAGGGCGACATTTAGCCAACTGTCGAAGGTTGCCTAAAACTTTCCATTGCATACGTTATGAGAACCATGAGTTCTACCTGTCTCTATCAATGAGACGAATTGATGATGGAATGAAATGGGAGGACACTCACGCGCCACACGCAACATAACACACTTCTCTCTTCCGTAGTCTAACAAGCTCTTTAAACATGGATCGCAGTCGATTGCTATCCCCTGTATCATGTAAGCAATCAATATTATTAACACTATTTCATCTACCATTTCAAGATTTTACAAGTTAAAATTAAGTTCAATGTGTATACGTAAGAAATAAGTTTTAGCGTTTGTATATCAAAATAAAGTTTCAAAGTTTACAAGTTAGAAATAAGTTCAAAGTGTATGCGTTAGAAATAAAGTTTAGCAGTTTGTATATCAAAATAAAGTTTCAAGAGTTACAAGTTAGATAATAAGTTTTCAATAGTGTATATTTAGAAGTTTAATAAAGGTGTAACTGTTTTTTGAAAAAAAAGACGCCAGATTTACTATTTACAAGTTAGACAATGGGTAAATTAAAATAAAATTATAAACTGTTTCACGAGTGAAGGCGTTGATTGCACTATGAACAATTAATAAGCTAAATGTTTTAGATTCACATTAACATTACCATATGTTTACAGATAGAAATGTATCACAGCAAAGCGTACTTCATGAGTATTTTGCCAGATGTATCATCTCAAACTTTTGATCCGACTGAGGAGCATTGATTTCCATGATGAAGATATAAATAGTTAATTCGATACGAAACAAGATTTACTATTTTAGCAAGTTGGACAAAGCGCACTACTATTTGTTAAATGAAAGATATCAAATCAACAGATAACCAGTAGAAATAAAGTTTCAACAGTCCAACAAGTTTAAAAATAAAGTTCGAACCGTTTACAAGTTAAAAATGAAGTTTCAATAGTGTGTATGTTAAGAATACAGTTTAATCGTTTATATGTTAGAATAAAAATGAAGGTTTCACATTTACAAGATAAGAATAAAGTTTTATCTGCTTGTATGACAGAAATGGAAAATAAAGTTTCACAGTTTAAGAGTTCAAAAAATAAAGTTACAATTGTTTCAAGTTAAAAACTAAATTTGTCAATAGTGCATATGTAAAGAAATAAAGTTTTTATCTGTTTTGGTATGTTAGAAATAAAATGAAGATCACCAGATGGCAATAAGAATAAAGTTTCAATAGTGGAGAATGTTAAGAAACAAAGTTCTATTTGTATTAAATGTTAGAAATAGAATTAAGTTTCACCATGTACAAGGTATAAGAATAAAGCTCTATCTGTATGTATGTAAAATAAAGTTTCTGATCTGTTTATATTTAGAAATAGAATGAAGTTTCACACGAGTTTACAGGTTAGAGAAAAAAGTTCTATCCTGTCTATATGTTAAATAAAATGACGTTTCATCATTTACAAGTTAAGAATAAAGTTCAATAGTGGGTATGTTAAGAATAAAGTTCTATTGTTTATAAGTTAGAAATAGAATTAAGTTACACCGTTTACAAGTTACGAATAAAGTTCTATCTGTTTACAGTTTACAAGTTAAGAATAAGATCTTATATCTGTTTGTATGTTAGAAAGAAACAAATTTCACGATTACAAGAAAAAATAAAGTTCAATATTTTACAAGGTAAAGAATAAAGTTTCAATAGTGTGCATGTATCAGAATAAAGTTATTATCTGTTTATATGATTAGAATAGAATAAGTATTCACCCATTTACAAGTTAAGAATAAAGATACTATCTGTTTATTAGTTGAGAACAAATAAAGTTTCAATAGATTTACAAGGTAACGAATAAAGTTTCATAGGTGCATGTTCAAATAAAGTTTTTATCTGTTTATATTTTAGAAATAGGATGAATTTCACCAGTTTTACAAGTTAAGAATAAAGTTCTAATCTGTTTATAATGTTAGAAATAAAATAAAGTTTCATCAGTTTTTTTACAAGTTGAGATAAAGTCTATCTGCTTGTAAGTTAGAAAAAAAACAAAAGTATCATCGTTAACAGTTAAAAATCAAGTTTCAACATTACAAGTTAAAACTAATTTTCACCATTGACAAGTTAAGAATAAAGTTCGTATCTGTTTGTATGATAGAAATAAAACATAGTTTTCAACCGTTTACAGTTAAAAAAAAAGTTTCAATAGTTTACAAGTTATGAAAATGAAAGTTTCAATAGTGTACACTGTTCAGAATAAAATTCTTATCTGTTTATATGTTAGAAATAGAATGAAGTGTTCAATCACCATTTACCAAGTAAGAATAAAAGTTCCTATCTGTTTATATGTTAGAAAAAAAATAAGCTTCACCATTTACAAGTAAAGAAAAAGTTTTATCTGCTTGTATTGTCAGAAATTGAAATAAAGTTTTCACCAGATAAAAGCTAAGAATAAAGTTTCAATAATGTGTACGTTAGAAACAAAGTTTCAACCGTTTACAAGCAAAAAATAAAGTTCAATAGTTACAAGTTACGAATAAAGTTTCAATAGTGTATATGTTAAGAATAAAGTTTTATCTGGTTCGTATGTTAGCAATAGAAGGAAGTTTCAACCAGGTGCAAGTATAAGATATAAAGTTCTTCTGTTTGTATGTTAGAAATAAAACAAAGTTTTCAACCTTTACAATTAAAATAAAGTTTCAATAGTGAGTATTGTAAGAATAAAGTTTCTATCTGTTTATATGTATAGAAATAAAAATGAAGTTCAATAGTTTACAAGTAAAGAATAAAGTTTTATCTGCTTGTATGTCAGAGAATGAAATAAAAGTTTCACAGTTGAAAAGCGAAGAATAAAGTTTCAATAATGTGTACCGTTAGAAAACAAAGTTTCAACCGTTTACAAGTCAAAAATAAAGTTCAATAGTTTACAAGTTAACGAATAAGTTTCAATACTGTATATGTTAAGAATAAATTTTATTTGTTCTTATGTTAGCAATAGAATGAAGTTTCACCAGTTTGGCAAGTTTACGAATAAAGTTCTATCCTGTTAGGTAAGTTAGAAATAAAACTAAGTTTTCAAAACTCGTTTTACCAAGTTAGAAATATAGTTCAATAGTGTGTAAATGGTAAGAATAAAGATCTATCTGTTTATATGTTAGAAATAAAAATGAAAGGTTCAATAGTTTACAAGTAAAGAATAAAGTTTTATCTTCTTGTATGTCAGAAATACAACAAAAGTTTCAACCGTTAACAAGTAAAAATAAAGTTTCAATAGTTTGCAAGTTTATACTAATGTTTCAATATTCGTTATTAAGAATAACGTTTTATCTGTTGTATGTTAGAAATAGAATGAAGCTACACCAGTTACAATATAAGAATAAAGTTTTATTTGCTGTATGTCAGAAATGAAATAAATTTCACCAGTTTTAAAAAGTTAACAATTAAAGTTTTAATAATGTAACGATAGAAACAAAGTTTCAACCGTCTACAAGTTAAATAAATAATGTTTGCAATAGTTTACAAGTTAAGAATAAAGTTTCAATATGTGCATGTTAAGAATAAAAGTTTTATATATCCGTTTGTATGTTAGAAATAGAAATGAAGTTTCACCAGTTGGCAAGTTAAGAATAAAGTTCTATCTGTTTTGTATGTTAGAATAAAAAAAAGTTCAACCGTTTTCAAGTAAGAATTAAGTTTTCAATAGTTGCAAGGGTTAAAACTAATGTTTCAATAGTGCGTATGTTAAAGAATAAAGTTTTATCTGATTGTTCGTTGGAATAAGAGAAGCCTTCACCATTTACAAAGTTAGAATAAAGTTTTATCAGCTTGTATCTAGAAATAAAATGAAGTTTTCACCAGTTATACAAATTAAAAATAATTATTAAAAGTGTGTTCGTTAGAAATATAGTTTCAACCGTTACAGTTAAGAATACATTTCAATAGATGTGTATGTTAAGAATAAAGTTTTATCTTTAGTAAAGTACGATCGTATGATTACTATTTGCAAAGTTAGACTCAACATTCTACTAGTTGTAGATGAAAAATTATCGTTTCAACAGTTTACAGATTAAATAAAGGATTCATAGTGTGCTGCGTTAGAAATAAAGTTAGACGTTTGTATGATGTGAGTGTGGTGTGTTAGAAATAAAGTTTTCAAACCGTTTACAAGTTTAAAATAAAAATTTTAACAGTGTGTACGTTAGGTATAAAGTTTTATCTGTTTTTTTAAGTAGAAATAAATTAAACTGCTCGTATTTTGAAATAGAGGTATGACAGATTTATGCAAGAAAGAAAGGTATAACTGTTTGTAGACAAGATCGTAAGATTTACTAGTTTGCAAGTTAGACTTCAGATTCTACTAGTTCAAATGAAAAAATATCGTTTTCAAACAGTTTACTCGATTAAAATAAAGTTTCAATAGTGTGTATGTCCAAGTTCATTTGATTCTAATCATGTCAGTAGGGGGGGGGGGGCGGGGGGGGGGGGGGGGGGGGGGGGGGCGACACACATTTGATTTACAAAACATCTTTGAATACTCATACGATGAAGTCTTTACTTTCATTTATTTCTAAACGTACACACAGTTGAAACTTTATTTTTAAACTTGTAAACGGCTGAAACTTTATATTCTAACGCACCAAGCGCATAAAACTTTATTTCCATGATACACACTATTGAAACTTTATTTTTTCAGCTTGTAAACTGTTGAAACTTTGTTTTGCTTCTAACATATAAAAAAGATAAAAATTATTTTCCAACATACACACTGTATAAAAACTATATTTTTAAACTTGTACAACGGTTTGAACTTATTTCTAAACACACACACACATACAAACAGTACATAACTTTTTTTCTACGCGCACCACTATTGAAACTTTATTCTAATCTGTAAACGTTGAAACGATTATTTTCATTTAACAAACTAGTAGAAAGCTGAGCTAACTTGCAAACTATAAATCCTACGAATCGTACTTACAAACAGATAAAACATTATTCTAACATACACACCTATTGAAACTTTATTCTTAACTTGTTCAACGGTTTGAAACTTTATTTCCTAACGTACACACTATTGAAACTTATTTTTAATTTGTAAAGTTTGGGGGGGGCTGGTGAAACTTTCATTTTATTTCTAACATACTAGCTGATAAAACTTTATTCTTAACTGTAAACTGGTGAAGCTTCATTTTAATTCAAACATACAAACAGATAGAACTTTATTCTTAACTTGCCAACTGGTGAAACTTCATTCTATTCTAACATACAAACATTCTACAAACATTCTAACTTAACATTATGCACACTATTGAAACTTTATTTCTTACTTGTAGAACGGTGAAACTTTGTTTTCTAACGTACACAGTTATTGAAACTTATTTTTAACTTTTCAACTGTGAAACATTATTTCATTTACTACATGCATAGCAGAATAAAACTTTATTCTTACTGTAACCTGTGAACTTCATTTTATTTCTAACATACAAACAGATAAAACTTTTTTCTAAACAAACCACTATTGAAACATTAGTTTCCTAACTTGCAAACTATTGAAACTTTATTTTTTAAACTTGTTAACGGTTGAAACGGTTTTTATTCTAACATACAAACAGATAAAACTTTATTCTATAACTTGTAAACTATTGAAACTTTATTTTTAAACTTGTAAACGGTTGAAAACTTTGTTTCTAACGTACACATTTATTGAAACTTTATTTTTTACTTTTTAAACTGTGAAACTTATTTCATTCTGACATACAAGAGATAAAACTTTAATTCTTAACTTGTAAACTATTGAACCTTCATTTTATTTCCTAACATAAAACAGATAGAAACTATTCTTAAACATACCACACTATTGAAACTTTATTTCTAACTTGTAAACGTATTGTTCAAACTTTTATTTCTAACGACACATTATTTTGAAAATTGTTTTTAACTTTCAACTGGTGAAAACATTACTTCATTTCTGACATACAAGCAGATAAAACTTTATTCTTTAATTGTAAACTGATGAAACTTCATTTTATTTCTAACATACAAACAATAAACTTTATTCTTACATACGCACTATTGAAACATTAGTTTTAACTTGCAAACTATTGAAACTTTAATTTTAACTTGTTTAACGGTTGAAACTTTGTTTTTAGTCAACATACAAACATATAGAACTTTATTCTTACCTTGCAAACTGATGAAGGCTTCATTTTATTTCTAACATATGAACAGATAAACTTTATTCTTACTTGTGCAACTGATGAAACTTCATTTTAATATCTAACATATAAACAGATAGAACTTTATTCTTAACTTGTAAACTGAAACAGAATAGAACTTTATTCGGTAACTTGTCACTGTGAAACTTCATTCTATTTCTAACATATAAACAAGATAGAACTTAATCTTAACATACACACTTATTAAACTTTATTCCTAAACTTGTAAACTATTGAATCTTTATTCTTTAATTGTAAACTGATGATACTTCATTTTATTTCTAACATATAATCAGATAGAACTTTATTCTTAACTTGTAAACTGGTGAAACTTCATTCTATTTCTAACAAAAAAACAATTAGAACTTTTACTAACATACAAACAGATAGAAATTAATTCTTATCTTGTAAACGGGTGAAACATCAGTTCTATTTCTAACATATAAACAGATAGAACTTTATTCTTAACATACACACTATTAAAACTTAATTCTTAACTGTAAACTATTGAAATTTATTCTTAACTTTAAACGGTTAGAAACTTCATTTTATTTTCTATCATACAAAAGATAAAACTATTATTCTAACTTGCAACTGGTGAACCTTCGTTTTTTTTCTAACAT
>CAJQUW010015071.1:0-14781 GCA_907163375.1 Prostheceraeus crozeri
CAATTTCCCTATTTGATGACCCGCCCTATTAAATAAGCATACCGTACATAGAATAGATTATGTCATTACTATGAGTTATAAATTGTGCAGATCTACTGAAAATGAAGAACGATTTGTTCAAGATATCTCTAATATTAAAAAGTCCATCGTCAGTCTCATAAAATAAACTAACTCAATAAGACTGCTACAAATGTTTCCTCAATCATCGAATTTCCATGAACGCATCATATCGAAAGTTTGCGCCCCAGTAGCATATCAGTTTATATTCCAAGTAAACAGACATTATCTTTATATTTTTGAAGTTAGTGAGGTTGCGCACTCAGTGAGATCATTTTAAAATAAAAACAAGTGTGTTGGTCGATCGATTTCATGTCATTATTGGACATATTATCAGGACAAAGTTACAATAAGCATCAAAACATTAAATACATCAATTTAGAACTTGTCAAAGCTAAAAGAACTCTTGGTAATTGCGTCTAAAAACACAGAAATTGAATACATGCAATAAACAATACAATAGGAATTGATTTGCATCTACAATTGCGTATAAAACTGCGGAATTCAATGTCAAATGCTAAAACAATAAAAGTGGAACTGAAGACTCGTGTTCGTTCATCAAGGTTGAACTATTGATTTCTTTCGTGACCAGATTTTCAGCAGCAGTGCGTGTGTACTTTGTGCGAAAACTATCTGGAAATTGTCATAGCTATTTCTATGAACGTGTTTGGTTATTTCAGTATCTTTAGGTCTACCTTCTAAGTGTTCACGAATTCTGGTGATGAAGTGTCTACGAGTCTCGCCAATACAGCAATTGTCACATTACCAACATTTGAATTTGTATACAAGATTAGAGGCGAGACTCATAGGCACTTTATCTTTGTTCGGAAGCAATTTGCTCGTTTTGAAAGTATCGAAGACAACAGATAATTTGCAAGTGTCAGGCAAAATGCGATTGATCGAGTGAACAGTTTTGAGAGGTTGCTTTTCTTTTTCTTTGATGTGAAGCAATCGCCAATAAATGCGATCACGGTCCAAATCATCATCATTTTGACCATTACTGGGGTCTGGAATTCAAAATTTTGTCTCTAATTATATCGATGACGTTAACATTGTTGTGTGCTAGGCAGTTTGTCTTCTTGCTTTATTATGCATTTATTATGCATTTTATTGTTTTGTGAGAGCAATCTCCATTCCATTGTTAGAGCAATAACTTTTCCGCGGCATGCATTTCAAGTTCCAATGTCATACAAAAGTCCAACTTGTCAGCTATCTACGGTACATGACTGACAACAGACATGTCATGTCATCTACAATGGATGACAAACTAATTGTAGCTGACCCCGAGGAGCGAATCTTCACAGACGTATTTAACGCGGCATGAACAAACGCCCGCTCTCACAACCAGTCTGGTCTCCTCCAAGCGAAGTTTATGTCGGCGAGAGCCGTATGATGTGTGTTTCAGCCTATCTTTCTATGTGCGAACTATCATCGAACTGCTGCGGACGTGATCAACCACGGCTTTGTGTCCTGGAAGAATCTGGAGACTCTGTTTCTGTTGGTGCTGTGACTGTCTAATAACTGTGAACTGTACCATCCTGTCCTTGTTAAGGACTGTTTGCACCATTTATTTATGTTCACAATATAATTTATCCAACATTTTTTCATTTACACATTTTCAATCATATGTTTTGGGAAATATTAAAGAAAATAATAACCCGTAACATATTTGGCGACCAACGCCAGGACCCAGCTTTTGTTTTTCCACTGACGCACAGCTTCGCCTGAGAACCGTCGGTTCTTCGAACTACCACTTATTCCCAGTTATAGGTTCTGAACTTTTTCTTTTTTTCTCGCTTCCTCGTTCCACTCTTTTTTAAGTTAAGTCTTAAGGCTTTTCATAATTGTAGGCCTAAGCAAAAGGCTAAAACTAACCGTGGGCAAGTTTTTGAAGCTATATATTTCTCCATTTTTTATATCGCGTTTTTTGATCTTCCTAAATAAAATAAAATTTATCTCAGGTTATATTAATAAGGAAAGTTAGGAATTAGATACTAGAACGTAAGAAATAGGACTTCGATGCTAAAGAATTCCTTAAACAATTCAATGAAGCCGCCAAATGTTGGCAAACAGCTGAAGGAATTGAAGAAAGCGGAACTATTCGGATGTTGGAATCCAGTTGCAATTGCCAGTTAAGATAGAATATGCGAAAGGAGCAAATACTCCAGAGAATCAAAGGGCATTTACATCGAAAGAAGGCAAGATAGAAAAGGATGTCCCAAGGAAGAGTTGCCCTGAAAATTCCAATGTGTTGTTAGAATTGAAAAAATTAGAATTGCGGATGAAAAGCAAATTAGAACGAGAACGAGAATAGGAGAGAAAAGGCGATTAGAACGAGAACAAGAATTGGAAGAAAAGCGATTAGAACGAGAACGATGAATTGGAAGAAAAAGCGATTAGAAATGAAGAACGAGAATTGGAAGAAAAGTGATTTAGACACGAGAACGAGAAGAAAAGCGCATTAGAAACGAGAACGAAGAGAATCAGAGGACGAAAGAGAACTCCAGAGAAACAATAGAATGAATATGCAAAGAGAAATTGAAATAGAGAGAATAAGAACAAAAGCAGAAACTGAAAAAAAAGAAAATCAGAAGCTTCATTAAAAGAAAAATAATGCATCTATAGTTTCCAAAGTATTTCCGAAAGAGAGAAGAGCAAAACGAAAAAACAAAAAAAAAAAAAAGACGAAGAAATAAAATAAGAAAAAACACAAAAAGAAAAGAGAATCGTGTGGAACAATTTTTTCCTGTTGTTTTGAGAGGGTTGCTGGAAACGGCAAACTGGCCAAAAGAAAAATGGACCTTCCTGAATGCAGACAGTTTTTAACTGGTAAAGCACAAAAGGCGTATGCAGCCTTACCTAATGGCTGATGCCAAGATTATTAAAAGGTAAAACAAGTAAAACCTTGAGCATATGAGGTTGGGTGCCATACCTATCGCAGAAATTCCGTTCTTTTGGGCTAAGAATGAAAGAGCAAATCATTTACAATTTGCAAGATAAAGAAGTCTTATTTGATAATGGACGAAAGCCGAAAACGCCGATACGTTTGAGAAACTACGAAATGTCATCCTCATCAAGAATTTAAGAACTGTTTGAGCCCACAAATCAAAGTATATTTAGATAGAGAATACACAAAACATAACCGAAGCAAAGCCAGAATCCGCCCGATCAATACGAATTGATCGCATAAAAAGCCACGGTCGTATTACATTAATGAAAACCAATAAACTATTACACAAGAATTGCAGAAAAAACTTCAAGAAGACAAAAGCAGGAAAAATATTATGAAAAACAGATACAATAAACAATAAAAACAACATCAGAAGATATGAGAAAACTAGAAACGCCAAAGATGGAAATAGAATGGTGAACACTGTAAGAGATTAGGGACTTACAAAAACAGAATGTTGGCAATTGCATGGACGACCATGAAAGTACGATAGAAAGTCCGTAACGCTTGTTCGTGAAACGAACTGCCATCTTGAGACTGAGCAAAAAATCCTTTCCCTACTAGTTTTTTATGGTGTTCAGGTCACTGAGCCATGATAGGTATACTTCAGTCGACACAGTGAACAACTAATTGAAGAAGGAAGCAAGCTTTCCACGAAAGACGGTCTAATTTGTAATGATAAGATTTATTATCCAGTACATATGGCGAGATTACCGGAGCATTTCAATCATAATAGTGTAAGATATAGTTTCCATGTCACATGCTACATACACGATATGCGTTCCACTACCGCGGCGTCGGAAGGATGTATCCTCAGCTTTCAACTGCATAGGTGTACAAAAAACCGAGATAGTGGAAGGTACCTTCATAAATGGTTTAGTCTATCGAGAAGAAATTCCTATTGAAGGATCGATTTGATTGTTGGGAACGACTTAGCCGGATGCAAAGTTCAGTATCATCGTATGATAACAGACATAAAGAAATTGAAGCACAACGAAGGAGAAATAAAAGATCTTGAAGCGAAGAGAATGAACTGAAAGAGATTGAACTAGCGAAAGAAAGTGGAACATACAACAGTAATGTGTCGTCGCAAGATCCATTAGTAAGAAAGAGAAATCAAAAAAGAGAATGGAATTGATGAAAATATTGAAGAGAAAGAAATAACCATTCGAAGCCGAATATAGATCGGTTGTCAACTAAAAAAGAACACAGAAAGCGATGAAGAATACAAAACATCCTCCGCAGAACTGAACTAGGAAGGATAAGAATGAGCGCATTTACTTTTACAAGCAAAATGGTATCTATTTCGTTGCTGAAACCAAAGAGAAGCCCACTCCTGAAGAAACATGGCAAAAGTACAATCAAATTGTATAATACCTAAGTCATATCGACAAAAAGTCTTAAAGAGCTTTGCACAACGCAAACGTATTAAGTGGTCTCTCGGTGTACCGCAAAACTCAGTCGAATAATGAATGCATTTTTACTGGCCGAAAATGTACAAAGATGTAGCTAAATTCCTGTCGAACTTGTCATACATGACAGATAGTTGGAAAACATCAGTTAGATTCCTCCGAAAGCGCCGTTAATTCCAATCCGCTTGCGTGCGAAGAAACATTCAGAAATACATTATTGATTGTGTTTTGGACCTTTACCCACGATCAAATGGACATGAATATCTATTATACAATTGTGTTCGTCAACCAGATTTCCATAGCTATCCCATTGAGAAACATTAACGCCAAAAATATTTGTTCTGCTTTGATCAATTTCTTTACTAAGGGGATTACCGAAAGTCATACGCTCAGTATCAAGGCACACAAGTTACATCGAAGATATTTTAGTCCAATGTCAGAAGTACTTAGGAGTAATCATATTTTTTCAACTTCTATCATCCAGAATCTCAAGGTGCGTAGAACGATTCCATCAAAAATTGAAAGATTATTATGAAAACTTACTGCGAAGAACATCAAAAAGACTGGAATTTAGGTACTACCAATGATATTATTTGCATCCACGAAACAGATTCAAGATTCACTTCCGATTTAGTCCATTAGAATTAATTTACGGTCATGAAGTTAGAGACCCCCTGAAGTGATGAAAGAAAATTGCTCAGCGAAGAGAAGAAAAGCATCGAATTTGTTAGACTACGTGTCCAGAATCAAAGAAAGACTCACTGAGATACAAAAGTCTGCAAAGTCTAACCTAAAAAATTCGCAAGTAAAATGAAAAGCAATTTGACAGAAACACAAAAGAAAGAACATTCAAACAAGGCGAAAAAGTACTTCTTAATTATTGCCAATCTCGGGAGATCCGATGAAGCAAGTATCAAGGTACCCTTATATGATCAAAAGAAAATAAGTGAAGTCAACTTATGTTATAGAAACTCGTATAGAAGAAAGAAACAAAAGAATGTGTCACATAAATATGCACAAGAAATAATCACGACCGAGACGAAGATCAACAACTGAGTCCAAAACCCTTCTGGTGCTAGTGGCCCGGAGAGTCTGGTGTCAAGCATCGCAGAAACGAATTATGCCCGGACTGAGATGATATAAAAAGGACAAATTCTACAGGCACTTTCGAATCACTATGATTGCGTCAGGGGAGTCTGCAGCGGCAAACATCCGCCGACGAACTCATGGCATTCGCCGGTGAATGCAGAAAAAGAGGAAGTTCAATCTGCCATCATGCCAAGAATGAATAATTCAAAGATATTAGAAAATCTTGATAGCCATTTTCCCACATGTCGATTCCGAACGGAAAGAAAAGATAAAAGAAATAACTAAAGAGCACAAAGGAATAATTGCCGATTCATGCCGCAAATAACTACATGGGCAGAAACATGATTCGAATTATCTAAGAAAGCCATAAAAAGAGTCCGTACAGAATGAATCCAGAAAAGAGAAAATTATGAAAAAGAAGTAAAATATCTAAAGATCATAACATAAATAGAAAATAGCAACAGCAATTGGAGTCACCATGCATTTGTACAAAACCAGATAAATCATCGTTTTTTCGCACGATTATAGAAAATAAATGAATTGACAATCGCAGACATTATCCCTTGCCGAATATCGAGACTTGCATTGAACAAGTAGGAGAGTTCGAAAATAATCTCAAGTTTGACTAATTGAAAGGATATTATCAAGTTTCCTTTAACAAAGACAAAGGCGAATTTCAGCCTTCGTCACCGAAGAGGGTTTATTCAAAACAAAGTTATGCCTTCGGAATGAAAACCGCCGCATCAACATTCAAATGACGAGCTAATAAAGTCATCGAAAAAGACAACTGCGCCGTATATAATAGACGACAAAACTTTATATTAATGACTTGGGGCCCCCCAGATCCCTTTGAACAGATACGAAATTATTCCAAAGTATCGGCGAGGCCGATTTAACAATCAACCTCAGCAAAAGCGAGATTGGAAACAGTCGCTAAACTATTTAGGTTGTTTGAATCGGACATGAAAAATAAAAACCTATTATGGGCAATAGTTCAAGCCTTGTAACCCAGAATTAGATTTTTAATCGTATCACTTATGCTAGAAGTGCAACACAGATTCAAAACACATGGGCACATGAAGGAACTTAATAAGGGGCAAAGATATTTTTAATACCTGCAGAGATAGGCAAAATACCGTGCGTCGTTGCGGATTGCTCGAATTCCTTCAAAATGCTCCGATCGCCACGATTCCTTCAGATTCAAAGATTCAGATCGATTGCGCAAAAGTTATTCTCGATAATGTTGGCCACTCCGATCATTATTAAAAACGTTAGCAGGCGCAATTGAAAAAAACGTTTCACAAACTTCACTGTAGAACTTGACAACGTCTGCGTCTCTTTGCTGTGTGATCCGTTGATAACATCACTGAAACTTTTGCAACAATTTGGCGTGTTTAATGTTGAACTGGCTGCTCATTGTTCGATTGCTATGGTATTATGTCAGCAGATTGTGCCATTTCATTTACGTTACATGTTCCAATGCTTCCTTTCTAGTCAAACAGAAGAAGAGACGACCTGTCTAATTCTGTGGTTGTAAACTTTCCTGTACCTAACTCAAGAAAGGAACTAAGAAGATTCCTTGGTATGGCTAAGTATTATAGAAAATTTTGCAAAAATTACGCAGATGTTGTACACCCTTTGACAAGCCTCACGAGCCCAAAAATAAAATATACTTGGAGTAATGAATGCAAGTAGCTGTCGAACAAGTCAATCACAATGCTGGCATCAACCACCGAATTTTATCAGTACCTACATTTGAAAAGCCATTCAAATTATATGTCGATGCTAGCGGCTTTGGTCTTGGTGCATTGTTGGCTGAAGATGATGAGGAAGGGAACAAGCATCCGTTATCATATTATTCGAAGAAATTCAATCATTACGTAAGAAAGGACAGTACGATTGAAAAAAGAAGGCCTAGCATTTGGTTGCAAATTTTAGACACTTTGCGTATTGTCCAAAGACGCGAGCTATTTTGTTTACACAGATCACAATCCGGTAGTTTTCATTAACGAATGAAAAATGACAACAAGACTTTTGGAGATGGAGTCTGTTGTTGCAGGAATTATAATATATCCTTCAACAGTGTACCACGGAGAGATAACATGCATAGCAGATCGTTTGTCGAGAAGTTAAAATGAAAATGTGATTTTCTATTTTTTTTTTTGGGAGGGACGTGTTGTGGCTAGGCAAGTTTGTTCTTCTGCTTTATTATCATTTTATTAGCATTTTATTGTTTTTTGAGAATCAATCTCCATTCCATTGTTAGAGCAATAACTTTTCCGCGGCATGCATTTCAAGTTCCAATGTCATACAAAAGTCCAGCTTGTCAGCTATCTACGGTACATGACTGACAACAGACATGTCATGTCATCAGACAATGGATGACCAAACAATTGGTAGCTGACCGTGAGCGAATCTTCAGACGTATTTAACGCGGCATGAACAACGCCCGCTCTCCCAGTCTGGTCTCTCCAAGCGAAGTTGTCGGCGAGAGCCGTTGATGGTGTTTCAGCCTATCTTCTATGTGCGAACTATCATCGAACTGCTGCGGACGTGATCACCACGGCTTGTGGTCCTGGAAGAATCTGGAGACTCTGTTGGTGCTGTGACTGTCTAATAACTGTGAACGTACCATCTGTCCTTGTAAGGACTGTTTGCACCATTTATTTATTTTCACCATATAATTTATCCACATTTTTCATTTACATTTTTCAATCATATGTTTTGGGAATATTAAGAAAATAATAACCCGTAACAACATGAAAACCATTGTTAATAAACATTAGACGCGATTTTATTATAAGCACTCTCAAAATGAATATCTGTCAGAGATGCGCTTAGCACGATGAATAAGGGAGCGAATAGCAGCAGTTTTGTATCTGAAAGAAGCAAGCGATTCGTTAGAAATATAAATACCGGTGTTGGTGTCTTTCAAAGTCCATTCAGTCTCAAATTTATCTGCAGTTTTGTGGACAATGAGAAATTTGATTTGCTTTTCCTGTTCATGTTCTTGTTCAAAGAATTCAAATAGCCGAAAAATTCCACAGCTTTAACTTTGTTTTTGAGGCCTGCAAAAACATCATCGACAGAACTGATTAAAGAAAGGTTGTCTTTCAAATTGCTTTTAAATCAAATTCATCGCAAAATTGGCGAGAGTGAGAGCTAAAATTTGACCCCATGGCGACGCAGTCATTTTGAATATAAAGTTTGGGAATTTTTTGACAATTAATTCGGAATAAATTAAAGGAATTTTTCGACTATTTTTTTCGGCTAGCTTTTGCTGGCTGAGATGAAATAAACTAGGAGTCACGATGGAAGGAGAGGACCTGAAAATGTATAATCATTCACCATTGGATGTATCAATGTCTAATAATGGTCAGGAGATATTAGTTGAATAACATAAACGGCATAATGAAGTTAGTGTTATATTTAAGTATCAAGATTGGTAAATTCCTTTCCTATTCGATTTGCTAAGTATAATCATAATTATTTATTGATCATGAGGTCCGGAGCAGAAAAAAGGGTCTTGTTTATCATCATTACATATTTTAAAATAAATAAATGGCTATCAAAGTTAAACTTACCTGTAATTCAGAGGAAAATCACGAGTTTTTAATCTTGCTAAATTGCACGTTACTCCAGACCTCCTCGTTCAGCACAAAAATGATTTAGACTGATCGTCGATAATCTTTCTCAATACAATGCATCTGAATATTAATCACCTAACAAGTACCCTTCCGATTTCTTTATTGTTCTGATGTCATTTGCCATTCTGATATATTTCGTTAATTTCAATAGATTACCTACATTTTGCAACTGCATCATGTCATAGAAATCGTATTTAGAAGCATCAATACAGAATGGTATGAAACGTGTTCTGATATCATTGTATAAGGTGCATTCACAAATGAAATGAAATATTGTTTCCACCTTTTGTTTCAGCGCATAAATTGCAGATTCGATATTCATAAGCAAATCTATTTTCATAACTGCCTATTCTTACCATTAAATCATGGTTTCCACATCTTTTTTTAGCAAAGTTATGACATCTTTCTGATTGAATTCGAAGGTTACGTATTTCTTCAGCTGACAATCAAATTGTGTTAATTCTAAATAGTCCATTTCTATCCATTCATTTCTACAGTGCTCTATTAATCGCGTTTTGACAATTGACTTGCATTTTCTCCCGCTTATCTACAACTTTTTTTGGTTTTGCCAAACATATAATAAATTCAACTGTTTCAGGAGCTTTTGTATACGCCAACACCAGGTATAGGAATATTTCATTTCAACTAAGTTCTCTTCTATGTGGTTGTAACACATTTTTTTGATATTATTGCCATCACAAAAAACTATTTTAATCCAATAATTGATTGCTGCTTTATAAAAGTGATATTCAAATGGCAGCAGACCAAATTCACCATTCAGGCAATAGTTTGCTGTCATGTTATTCAAATGATAGAAACGTTTGTGAAATTGTGCTTGAATTTTATTGAGATCAGATAGTTTGTTGTGAAAACAAAATTCCCCACCGTATTTCATTTTCGATAAAGTTAGCATGTCGAACGTATTCTTCAGGACTAATCCATTCACATGTCCAAATTCTCTTAATTTTTTCGCTGTCAGATAGGCAAATTTGTTACCCTTCTTACACAAGTATTGAATGTGCTTTTTAGTGTTATGTGAGAGCCATAGACTCAGATATCTATATTCCTTTACTATTTCAATTCGTCTCTTCTCGACGTTGAAGTCAATGTCAAGATAAACATGATCATATTTATCATTTTGAATCATTACTTTTGTTTTTTCATAATTAATTTTCAGTCCATTTTTCCGACAAAAGAAGTGAACAATTTTGATTTGATCTGATCAATCAATCAATGAAATCAATGATTTGATTTGATTGATTTGATTTGAATTATCGTTACTCATTAGCACAATGTCATCAGCGTATATCAAACAAGGAATTTTGATATGACCGATATTAGCTGCATTGATTTCATTTATCTTAAAATGAATTTCGTTTACTAAACTGTTCATAAATAATGAGAATAAAGTCGGCGACAAACTGTCTCCTTGAGGCACACCATTTTGCAATGTAAATAATTCAGTTTCATTTCCATTATATAGTATTCTTATTTTATTATCATGTTATTTAAATCTTCATCGCAGTTTATTTCTTTAATTTCAATCTGATCATCAATAGTCATGTTATAGGTATGATAACGGTCTACATTTAAAATTTGATTAAGGAAATCTTGAGCGGATAGATTGTTTGTTACTACAGGTTTCTTATTTTTGTTAATTAACTTCCAATAGCTTTTAGATCATTGGTTTCCTTAGCAATGATAAGTTTATCTATATTATCACTTTTAATCTTTCTTTTTTCTTTCCTAATTTCTGTTTGCAGTTGTCTCTTGGAAACTAGTAAATTTTTCAAATTGTTATCAGATTGATTCCGCTTAAAAATAGTAACATTTTTCCTATGTAAATTTCTAAGTTTTGTTATTTTTGCTGAGTATTTTGATTTCTTAATTCTGTTTACAGGAATAGTAGATTCATCTTTTATTTGTAAAAGCTCTGTATATATGTCATTACAATTCATCAATTGAGCGTCAATTTTATTCGATAGAGCCTCACAATTTGTTTGGAATATAGTATCATCAAAGCTTGCATTATTTCCGTCGGTCCATTTATAGGGAAATATTTTACATTGCTGGAAAGGGACTTACTTCGGCTCCTTATTTTCCTTTTGGACATTATTTGTTGTTAATTTTAGAGTTATTTCTATCGGTGAGTGGTCAGTATATAAGACAGGGTGACTGATTTTAAATTTATCCGATAATGTCTACCAACCGGCGCTGTGGCCTTGTGGTAGAGTGTTCGCTCTGCGTCCGGGAGACCTTGGTTCGAACCTTGGTCGGGTCAAACCTAAGACTTTTAAAAATAGGTGCACTCTGCGTTCTTGCTAAACACTCAGCACAAAAAGAATGAGAGTGGGACAAATGAAACTCGACCACATGGAAGAGCGCTGTTTCACCGAATGTGCTTCCGAGTATAAACAAGGAACATTTATTTTATTTTTTTTAATTTGCTATGACCAATTTAGTTTCATTGCAAAATGTTAGTATATCAGGGCCATAATTATTTAACGTTGTATCAACAGATACACTTTTTGGAAAACCGAAGTGTAGGTTGTCATTTTCTAGTCCAATTCGTCCATTCAAATCTCCGATAAGGATTATATTTTCCATATTGTATTGGAGGATATAATTCTTAATGATTTGAAAAAACTGTTTATCTTTGTACCTTGATTCTTTGTTACCTCTGTTACAGATAATTAGGTAAATATCTTTAAAACAACGAAATTTAGTACTTGATATCTTTTCGATCATGACTGTGCCTTTATAATTCACAACATTTTCAAATTTTAGATTGGTTAAACTATCTTTGAAGAATATTGATATTCCTTTTATGTTTCTACCAAGTTTGCATTCTTTTTTTCCTATTGAGTGGTGACCTTCATAATTTTTGATAATGGGAAAGTTATCAATATCTTTCAAATGAGTTTCACAGAAGCAAATTATATCAGCATTTTCCATATCATTCATCAAGTCAGAATTTAAAATTTTATCATCATTGAGTCCGTTTATGTTGACATACGTAATAGGGTAAACTCGGCTAATTCGGAGGCACGGGTAATTCGGAGGTATTTTCTTTGATCAAATAATTTTCAGACTTAATGAAATCTGACTGTCGCTGTTTTTGGCATGGATATCTATGTCGGTATGCGCGTCAGTCATGAAGTAAGAATGAATTCAAAACGTCGTCGCTGAAGAATTCAAAACTTCATTTATTGTAGGTAGCAATAGAAATGCGATAAAAATTCGCCGTTTTTGCATACACATCGTGGGAAAGTCGATATTTCTGCAGCATATGTAATTTATCTGCCGATGGACAGTTTGGCTGTAGAATGAACACTTGTTGCAAGTTTAAAAGTTTTGGCGAATCAAAACAGATCATAGTGCACTTGCTATGCGCTTAGCTAATTCAGTCAAAAATTAGTTTTTTCGTCAGAATTTCTGTGATCATGGATCGCCAAGCACGAGTTGCTGCAGCAAAGAACGCTGTTTTATCGAACAATATTTCCATTTACAAGGCATCGAGACAATTTAACATCCCCGAAACAACTATACGAAGGCATTGCAATTCCGAGAACAATTTAAGTGGGCCAGGACGACCTCGAAAGCTAAGTGAAGCCCAAGAATTGGAACTGGTGAAATATTCAAGAGACATGGTTCGCCTGGGATTTGGCTTGACGGCAAGCGACATGATTCGTTGTGCAAACGGGATGACGGGTGGTGATAGCAGACTGAGCTGGGATTGGTGGTCATCTTTCAAAAGTCGTCACAACCTTTGTTTGAGAGCGTCCGAACCAGTGGCTCACTACAGGGCAACGATGGCGAATCGCGCGATTATGGATGACTTCTTTGACAAATACGAAGCCAAGATATCCGAACTCAACTTGGAGAACAAGCCGCATCTGATCTACAATCTCGATGAGACCGGACTACAGATAGCCGGAGGATCGGGCCGCGTGGTGGCCCCACGCGGCATGAAGCGAGTGTGCTCGCGGACCTACGCGGACAAAAGCGAGACGAGGACCCTTCTCATTGCTGTCAGCGCGTCTGGTGCTATCTCGCCTGGGATGCTGCTGTTCAAAGTAAGTTACAATTCTAATATTCTTACATGTATTGTCAAGGTTCGACAGAATAGAATTTTATAGCCTAATAGGCTTATCTTCATCAAACTATGATAAGCTCACAATTCTTATAGGCCTACATGCATACTAATTGACAAGCACGAGGTATAGGCCTATTTAAGACCGAGCTATAGGCTAGATCTTCTCAATCGCCCAACAATTGAGGCCTAGGTCTAAAATTTTTTTTTCTATTTCTAGGGGATTCGGCGAACGCTCCTTCACGACGTCGAGAAAGAGCTTCCTCCAGGCTGGATGGCCGAGTTGACGGAGAAGGGGTGGATCACTGCCGACTCCTACCTAGTGTTCTTCAGGAGATTTGTGGAACATTTGCCAGCTGAGCGTCCAGTGCTTGTGGTGATGGATTCCCACTCAAGCCATGTCACCCCCGAAGCCATCAAATTGGCTCAGGATAATGGAATTGAGCTCATGACATTTCCTGCTCATACCACTCACATCCTGCAACCCTTAGATGTTTCCATTTTTAAGTCATTGAAATCGCATTGGCGATCTGTTGTTAGTGATCATTTGAGAGAAAACATAGGCATTTCTGTGTCGCGCTTGGATTTTGCCAGATTGGTCACCAAGGCCTACATGGCATCATTCAGCCTTTCTAACATTCTCTCGGGGTTTCGGGCCACTGGTTTATTTCCAGTAGATAGAACAGCCATTGATGATGAGAAGCTGGAATTGTCTTTGCTTAGTGAGAAAGATGGGACCGATGTTTCTCCATCTGACGAAAACACCGCCCCTTCTACTAACCTGCCCAATCTCCCCACAGTTGCTGCGCGTGATGAGAAGAAAAAACGTAGAGTACAGAGAGCGCGAGTGTTGACCGAGTGCAAATTGTCATCAGATGTTGACCAGAACCTTTGTCCGATTTGTAACGTGAATTATTCTCTTTCAACTGATCGTGAGTGGGTGAAGTGTCACCTATGCCCTGTATGGGGACATGAACAGTGTTTTGCTGAGAAGTATTTGATTACGCATTTGAATACTGTTGTTTGCAGTGCTTGTCGACGATAATGTACAGTAGTTCTGTCGATCGTCAATATATTTTTCCTTGGATTTCTGTGTTTTTGTCTCAAGAATTGAGCTGATCAAGCTATTCAATTTTTATTATTATTGTTATTATTTTTGAGCATTATTATTGTTATTATTCCAGCACCAACATTTAGAACAATACATTAGAAGTGCGAACTAACAGGCAACCTAGGCAAAAACACCTAGCTAAATGTTTATACATCATTAGATACACTATTAGATATTACCACCGAATTAGCCGAGTATACCTCCGAATTACCCGAGTATACCGCCACATTAGCCGAGTTGTTAATCATTTCGTCTACTTGCTGACTCTAGAAAATGATAATTGTAAAAAGAAATTTGGTGTGCTGGAGTCATTCAAGGTTCCCTCATATACCCCTAGACGTAAATTTAGCGAGATTAGATATAGTTCAGCTGAGAAAAATTGCTTTTTAGCAAAAATACCTCCGAATTAACCGAGTTTACCC